>JASCZW010007464.1:0-91808 GCA_034211315.2 Aedes japonicus | reverse complement strand
ACTAATAGTACCATAGAAACAGACGATCGATTTTTTGTAAAAAAAAAAAAAAAAAAAACGTTACGTTTATGCCATACCTTTATGGTTGTGTTTATTGACGTGACGATTGACAGAAAGTTCGGGCTTTTGATTTGGTAAAGAAACACAGTGAAATAAAAATACTTAAGCCAAAAATATACATTGTATTTTATTCACGAATATTTCATGCGAATCGGTTGAGAGACTTGTTTTGAGAACGAGTTTAATGTGATACAATGTATCTGTGGACACTCTTTAAAAAACATAAACAAATCTTTCTTCTCTATCAAAAATTACTGTCCACTATTGGTGCCTCATGGTGATGAGCAAACATTTACTTCTACGTCATAATCGTTACTTCATATACGGAGGATACAAACATAACAATTATAGTATGAACAAATAGTATTATTGTAATCGCAGGAGTTAAATCAGTCCACAGATATTTCGACAGAATTAAATTTTGTGGTTGCTCAAAACGGCTATTGAACTTCAAATTCAGCTTTTTTTGATTTAAAAAAGATAAAAGTGTTTTAAAAAGAGCTAACTTGCTTTAAGATCTGACGAGGGCTTCTTGGATAACGTGCCCACTCACCAACTACAGCAATTGGTTTGTTTCATCAGTTGTTAGGATGCAATAAATTAATTGTTCTACGCATATACATGTCATGCCAGCCAATAAGAAGGAATACTATTCTTAATGATGTTCGTTCTAAAGATCAACTTACTAACAATTTGAGAATCCGAAATGAAAAATATATCAATCCATCTCGCAGTCTCCCATTATGATGAAAATCTTAGAAAAACTATTCTTTCATACGGTTGTACGTCTGCTCCCAAACATTCCGTTCCGTTCCTTTATCTTTTGCCCATCGAAGCGCGTAATTTAATTTCCTTCAAATATCCAGTTCATTAGTCCGCCTGGTACCTAATAAATCAAATTCCCCGCAAAACACACAGCACCCCGCAGCTGACTCGTTGTAGCCCATTTTACATGGAAAGTAAATACAACAAACACTCAAACAACCGTGCCCAGCCATATTCCATATCGATAAACTCAAACGCCCCACTTTGCGGCGTAGGAATGCATTTGGATTATGTTATTTCAAGCCACTGCTGATGGTAAGCCTCCAACTGGTATTATCGTCGGATTATATCCCCAACAAAAAGCCCAGCGTTTGATATCGACATCGGACCTAATCAGCACGACTCTAATCTAACATTTTTCAGAACAGTCAAAACAAGGTAATCCGCGTTGGAGCTAACCACCATAAGATTCAGCACGGTGGATTTCGAATTGCACTCAACTTGGCCATGGCATTGGACTTGGACAGCGGGTTGGACGGACAGAGAAAACAAAACAAAAAGTACTCTGAAAAAAAACAACAACTAACGGACGCAACGAGCACGGCATGTTGAACGAGCATGTGCAATTTCACTCCATCATACAGGTTGGGAACATGATATGATAGACGCAGATTGCACGTTTATGTAACGCATTCGGTAGCAATCGGAGGGTGTGGTTTCCTCTATGCTATCATTTGTCGAGGCGAAGGAAGGATGGATTAGTGAAACTTGATCGGATGTGCAATTAGGGAAGGAAGGGTAAAATAATCAGGTAGTTGTTTTGTCAGAAAAACGACAAGAATCACTGAGCGAAAAGGGCGACCCATATTCAATATCCTAAAAGCAAAGGTAATTTTTTTGGAAAATTAGGATGATTTAAATTCAAACAGTTGTTCCAACAATCACAAGTGAACGCGCTTAGATTCCTTTAAGTGCTGACAGAGGAAACTTAAATGCTCAAGATTGACATAAAAATACAATTACACGAATTGTTGATAGAATCGAAAACTTCTGGACTCAAGAAACCAGTTGTATCTCGGTATAGTTTTCATTAAATGAGAATATTTGTGATTGCAACAATGTTTTTTTGTTTTATATCTAATTATTAGTTCTCGAAACCAATCTTTTCTCCCTTTTTCTTTGACGTTCCTGCTTGTCTTCTTCCGAATTTTTCCTTCTCTTCTTTCCCTCTCTCTTCTCTTTTTGTGCTTCTACCATTCCGATTATTTTCTTCAAATTCTCTTGTTCCACTTTATCCACTTTGCTTTTCTTCGGCTTCGTTATTTCACATTTGTCTACTTAATGTCATCTTTTTAAAGATTACTTTTTTGCTTCTTTTCGCTGCTTCGCTTCTTCCGTTGCGCCTCCTTAAATTTCCTCTGCTTCGTCTAATAAATTGTTGTTCATCGACTTCTCATTTCAATTGCTTCCCTTTCTTCATGCACTTCAAATTTCTTATTATTTTTCTACTGATTTTGTTACGATTTTCTTCTTCTGCTACTCCTATCCCGCTTCACTTTCCCAACTATTATCCTTCAATTTGTCTTCTTCCGTAGTTAGTCTTCCCCGATTGGTGCTAAATCGATGAGCTTTAACATCAATAGAAGCAAAGTTTCCAGAAGGCACGAAATGCATTTACGGACTCTCATTTGACCATGTCTTTTAATCGTAGTTTTGGATGGATAAGCGTGGAATGTTTGTTACGCTAGGGTGGGGTAACAAAGAAAATACCAGTCAAAGACCTCAGCAGACTCGGCTAGAGCAAGGGTCTACCAGTGAGGGTGGGTTCTAGCAACAACCTCTTTTGATGGCTAGCGCAATCTGGAGAACTATATCTAGTCTCGAGGTCGGCTGCTGGGATCTACTGGGCTAATCGGGACTCGTGATTCTGTAAGATAAAAAAAAGCTATTGAGGTTTAATTTTTATTGCCCTGCTTTTACAATTATGTGAGTGTGTGTGTGTGTGTGTGTGTGTGTGTGTGTGTGAATGGTGTGCTCTTCTTAAATACTTGACCGGTCGGTAACTGCTGAAACTGTAGGGTGGTGGAAGATAACGCTCGGTGTGGCGGTGATGATGGCGCCAAATTGCAAATTGACGGGAAATTTTGGTGACTATCGGCGGGGTGGCGGGAAATGCTGCTGAATATCTGCAGGGCGGCAGGAAATGGTAGTGTTGGAGACCTCAGGTGAGCGTTGAGTGACACCAACTGTTCTCGACAATGGCGGGCGCTTTGGATGTGGCTTTTTGGGCGACTTTTGGGCGGCAGAAACGTCCCGATCAGGCAGACCGGACGTAGTATGCTCGGATCCTACCGGGTCCTACCGGGCAAATGAGAAACACCTACCACTTAGCCATCGCAATACAAAGGTTTTTTTTTACTTTTAAAGCCATACCCAGAGCTCGAAAAAATTGACACCCGTCGTGAACGATGAGTAACAAAAATATTCAGTAGGTACAATTTTCCTTCTCTTCATTTCGTTCTATCAGTCACGCAATATATTCGTGTTTACTATTTTGCTATGCTCAGTCATTCCGTTGTCCTCGTCTTCCACACAACTCATTCACACTACAGCAAAGCACACGGCTATTCAAGCCTCCAAGAGATTTTGGTTGCTTGACTGAATGTTCTTGTAACCAGTCATTCATTTTCGCGTTGGTGAGTGATTTTTTCTGCCACAGGATTTCAAGTATTCCCGAACATGGCTAAAGGCAAACGATGCCGAAAGGCCAAATGGCCGAAATCGCTACAGAGTTTGTGGGACATTTCGAGAAAAGGCATTTGTAGGATCGATTCGAGAAGATTTGTTTTTTTTCACTTCATTGATTCTCCAAATGAATGACTGTTCTTTCGTCTTCACGGTAGAACGTTGAAATTGAATGAGTTTTTTCACTTACGTACATTCACTGCTTTCTGGAACGAATGAATGATCAAAGTAAAGCAAAACAAAACAAGTTGACTCATCTGCACAAGAGATTCATGAAGGCAAATTTGTGTTTACTTCATATACGCTAGAACAGTGCGTGATGACTAATATTTTGACTCAGTCAGGGTGCAATTTGAGAATTGAATATGATATTTTTAAGCTCTGGCCATACCCGATCCAATTTGGACTTTCCTAATTGTGAATAGAGTCTAGTCACTTTCTTACACCAGATACTTTACTTATTTGCTTATTTTCTGAGTGTCTGCTCTCTGCGAGGTTTTCTTGGCAAGTGCCCAAGCACATACTTTCAGTTGGTCATGTCCCTACCTTCCATCGAATCATCGATTTCAGCTTTATATTCCAGCAGTTGGTAGTGTACTGTGGTAATAGTGTGGTTTACTAAACCTAGGGGTATTGTATATTGGCGAATGAAATTTAAATTTGAATAAAGAGAGACATGCTAGATACGAGACATATAACATATTTACACAAACAACTGTTGCAAACGGTAACATGTTAGCGTGTAAACTTCTACTTGATTGATGAGTGTATTAGTTACATTAAGGTGGTTTGTAAGTGCATTTATAACGCACTTTTTTTTTGCTTTCGAGTATGACGAGTTTCGTATTGTTTCGGTTATTTATTGTTCGGCGATGCGAGTTTACTAAAGATTATGAATCATAAGTACTATCACATCACTAAGAAGGTGAATCCTGATCCATTGAACCCCAACCTACTTACATAAAAAAATCTCCTTCCTGTGAACTTTGTGTGGATGCAGAGGTAGACACTGTTCCTAAACAGCAAATGTCATGCTAACATTCCTTCCCTATTCGCACCTGGTTGCAAGGACGTGACTGGCGCTGTTATTGATTATTACAGAAATTGAGGCGTTAAAACGATCACAGTGAGAATGGCAGAAGGAGAATTGTCAAATTTCACGGATTTTGATCAATCATGAGTATGAACCATTGACACGTGCAGTCAGTCAAGCTATGCTCAAGTGTGTCTTCTTCCGTATTTGTTTCCATCGTCGTTTCTGCTTTCGCTTCTGTTCTTCAACTTTTCTTCACCTGCCTCTGTACATCTGTCCGGATTAGAGTCGGACCCGTTTTCTTCATCAGCTTTATTGAAAGCGGTTCCTTCTTCAAAATAAACGTGTGTGAGAGCTGCGTGTGGCCAATTCTCAGATGTGTAAGAACACGTTGGTCAACCGTGCTCGTGCGTTCTGTCCACCTGCAGGTATGATCCTTCACTTTCCACAACTTTGATTAGGTCCAACATGGCTGCTGGTCCGCGGTATTTTCACCGCGCCGTTCGCGAGTTCGTTCACCCGGGTATAGACACCGTTATCGGAAGATGTTCACTGCTGTGCGTGTGGGACAGGATTCGCCAAATGAACCTACGAAGCAGATGTTAGAGCTGGATCTATTCGGGTAGCTGCCCCATTATTCAGAATTACAAGCTACTTATCCAAGATCGTCTCGGCGATGATTCGACCAAATGCGTCTGGCGTTCGCAACCCTCATGCAAGATGGTGCGCTTTGAAGTCAACCAGGCATAAAACTGGATCTTCCAGTTGATCGAAAAACTCACTCAACGGAGCCTGACACTGAACGGAACTTTGCGGAACAGATATAGACACTGCAGGATTGTGTCGATTCGTACTTGCTCGAAAGGTCTAACTTCCCGCATGGCAAAGCCAACCCCACGTTAACAGTATTGTAAACGAGCAACGTGTAGCTTTTGCCAACGAAGTCTGATGGCACGGTGGTTTGATTCACCATGGTCTCCTGTAACGCGATGACATAAGTTTTGAAGTCGATAGTTAGGAGCTTTAGCTCGCTGATGTTGGTCCTAAGTACACGCACGTTGAACTGTGGCTGCTCGTGTTGGGAAAGAGGATGCGCTTTATGTTGACGGTCTTCGGTTCGACATTGTAGCTGTCAGAAAAGGTCATATCGCATATTGCCTGTGGGATGCTTTGCACCACAGTGCCAGCCGTTGTCGAAACCATTACAATAGTATTGCCAATACCGATAACACCCGGCACTGTGAAAATGCGTTCTGCACTGCGGAAAAGGGTTCTGCTAGAGTTTGATTGGCATTTGGAAAACAAATCAGTTGCGGCAGTAGCTGTTTGTGGATGGTAAAAAAGACGACTAACCTGTGGGACGTCTAGCCATTGCCGAAACTACTACATGATAGCTTCCAGAAAAACCGACAACAGCCGGCACTTGGGATAGATTTTGTAAAGTTTTGTCGATTTCTACGTTTCCGATAACGATACTTTCGTTGGGCATCATCTTTTTCTTTGCGGTATGGGTGATTATGGTTTCTTATGAAGAGCGTCGGATGAAATATTAAAATGGTGTAAACATTTTGGTTTTTCTACTGCTCCATAGATGTCGCCTTCAAAACTTTATGACTAACATGTATGACAGTTTCACTTTTTTTTAAAAACACTATTTAAAAAAACGTTTTTGAGCGTAATACTAGCACGATTGTTATTGGGACGCTAGGAGGATTAAAAATTAACACTTCATTTGATTACTTTTAAAAATAAAACATTGACACACTTTTTTCATATTAACACTAGTAAACGTGAGCAAATTCCTTTAAATTCCACTAGAGAAAGCTTATCTTTTGACAGATAGGCCTATTTTGTCTGTGACTTACAGACTTCTTCTGTCGAGTGCTCAACTTGAAAGGTAGTATGACAGGTTTGAAGAATATAGAGTATACCGTTTGAAATCGGCACACACTCAAGTTGCTTTAACTTTTGATCCGTACGATTTCAAAATGGCGACAAAAGAACAGTGCGTGCGCTAAAAATTTTTGCACAAGTACTTTGAGACTAAGGATCTGTCGCATCGTGCCATGGGAATCGCATATTCCACAGTGTCTGGTAACACAAAACGGTTTGAAGAACGTCTGACTCTTGATCGGAAGCGAAGATCCAAAAAAGCTATCAAGTCAACGAGAACGATCACAAACGCTTGGTCGGGGCCTTTAAACTGAAACCAAACGCCCCAGTTCAAGATGTGCCTAAAAAGCTGCATGTGAACAATACTTTCGTACAGAATACCAAAACTCGAGCTGGAATACGTACGGTTAAGGTTCAGAAGTCCCCAAACCGTGACCAGAAAAAGAATACGGTCGCAAAAGTCGTGCTTGGAAGTTGTACGACCTGAAGTGAACGAAACTACACTGCTGCGTAATGGATGACAAGGCATATGTGAAGGTAGACTTGAACCAGATTCCAGGAAACCTGTATGTAGCTATCAAGGATAAGTGTGATGTTCCCAAGAACCTCCAGACACAGAAGATGTTGAAGTTCACCAAGACGTTCATAATTTGGCAAACAATTTGTACTTGCGGAAAGTGGGAGTACACCTTTCGTTACCCCAAGCACCATTAATGGATAGGTGTATTTGGAAGAGTGTCTCCAAAAACGGCTTCTCGCTCTCCTACACAAATGAAACGAAGGCTAACGCATTAAGGTATAGAGGCTAAATATGATGCCAAAACATACTACAATTGTTTCTTTTTAATCCCTGATAATTTGATGCGTGCGGTTTTTAAGCGGTACACCCTTTAGTCAAAATAAAATCCAGTATACGGTTAAAGGTGTCCAGTAAACAATGTTCTAAAGTGTCTTCCGACACGTTTCAAGAGAACTAAACTTGTCTACTTGTTCAACCTGTTCATTGAAAAGGTTAGTTTTTTAAAAGTTAATTTAATCACACACACATCACCATGTGAAACGGAATGAGCTTGAACATATTTTACTTGATTGAAATGAACTCACAAAATACTACCATTCGATGAAAGTACATTTCTTCCATTTCCAAATTAATATGTACAGCCTGAAATTTATGGAATTGCTTTGAGCAGTGGACTTGTTATTTACAATGTTTGTTTGCCCGTAGCATCAAAAATGTTTTGTGTATAAAAAAAAGTATTTTTGGACTATTCTGGCTTACGGAAAACTTCACTGGTTGTTTCTTCTTCTTTAGCATTTCAAGCTTATTGCTTTCACAATTAGCTTATTGCTTGCTCACAACTTAGTGTTCTAAATGCACTTCCACAGTTATTAATTGAGAGCTTTCGATGCCAGTTACCATTTTTGCATTAGTATGATTGTGTGGCAAGTACAATCATCATACGCTATGCCCAGGAAGTCGGGATGTTTTCCTTAACGAAAAATTCCTAGACCAGACCGGAAATCGAACCCAGCCACCTCCAGCATAGTGTTGCTTTGTAGCTGCGCCTTTACCGACTGAGCTAAGGGTGGACCCGTAACTGGTAGTTTACTTTTTACTTTTGTGTTACTTAGCGATGCATTGATTTTTTTAAGACTGAACTTATTGAAACAAATAAACGTTTGATCATTGATCACCTCTGCTAAGAGCAAATCCTGAAGAAGAGAATTGGTTTGTTTTAAATTATTTTTAGAACCATTTATTTTAAAGAACTCGTTGTACGTTAAGCCTGTACGACGTGGCAGCGCGAACTAAGCATTCAAATAAGATTCGATTTTTGGTCACACAGTAATGTGTGTGAATCGATCAAAGTTTCTATTAATAAGTCAAATTTTTATTTTCAAGTTCAAATAATACAGAATACCGGAAAAATATTTAGGTTAAGCTTCCTTACTAACGAATGCAATTTGCCGGGTCTTTCGTTTAACAACTGCTATAAGATTTTGTACAGTCTCCTTGTCCACTTAATTTGCCTGAGAACGCCAGTTTGCCTTGAACTGTTTCTCGCTCACAACAGCTTTATGAGTCTTATTAAGGTTCCACTTGACGATGGCCCAATATTGTTCGATTGGGCGGAGTTCCGGCGTGTTGGGAAGGTTCTTGTCCTTGGGCACCCTTTTGAACGTTGTAGGCAGCATACCACTTTATGACCTTTTTTCCGTAATGTCAAGATGCCAAATTCTTCCAAAATAGAACGGACCAATTGTGTCGCTTCAGGTAAGGCAGAAGACGTTTTTGTAGGCACTCGCTCAGATAAATTTCCTGGTTGACGGTTCCGGTCGCAATGTAAACGTTGTTCTTCAAACCACAGGTACAGATGGCCTGCCACACCAGATATTTCTTCGTGAACTTTGACAGTTGATTGTGCATCTGCCACCATCATATCCTCGTCCGGTTGCCGTATAAAATTCCTGACCAGGAAGCTGTTTAAAGTCTGCGTTGGCGCAAGTTTCATCGTCCTGTACCACGCAATCAAACTTCGTCAGCATCGTCGTGTACAACTTTTGCGATCGTGCTTTGGCCAACGTGTTTCGTTTATCGTCGCGAATTGGAGTCGCCCCTTTTTTGTAAGTCGACAGTTCAGCTCGTTTTTTAGCTCTATCCACGGTTGAAGGCGCCTCCCAGCTTCTTTGCGACATTTCGGACGGAGAGGTAAGGGCTCCTTTTTGTCATCGCTGTGGCCTCCGGCTTTCGATTCCCCCCCCCGATCCAGCTTTCCTGACTGTCGACAAACGTTCACCAAACATTTTTAATACGTTGGTAACAGTTGATTTAGCCACATTCAACAATTCTGCCAACTTGGCGTGAGAGTAGTTTGGATTTTCGCCATGCACGTGCAAAATTTTGATACGTTGCATCTCTTCCTTCGACGACATTTTGAAAACTGAAGTGCTAATCTCAAATTCAAAATAGAGACATGATGTTACAAGCACGCATCTTTAAAATGAGGGGTGTGCAAATTTTTTCATGCACGATGAAAGGAAATGCGTCAAGTTTAAGTTGTCCAAATTCTGATTGAAACACCCTTTATTATACCAGTTCATAGTTGTAATGGAAGCTGGCAGGCAATAACATTACGGAACCTTCGTGAATGAATGGCAAAATTATATTCTTAAGACACTCCTCTTTTTTAATTTGTCCCTCCTTAGTCCCTACAATTGCAGCGTTGCTGTTGAGGTACTTCGAGTTACTCACGTTTCTCAGCAAGCACCGTCATTGGTTTTCGCTCTGTTTTTGCACAACAGCTGTCAAATAAACTGCTCTCCAGTACATGAGTTCTTGTGTGGGCACACTTGAACGCAAGCAATTTTCAATGTTTTTAATTTTCTCTATTTAACTCTAATTCTAAATGTAACGTATATTCGCTCAATCAACATTTCTGATAAACTCGTATAATTTTATATCGGGTTTACTACTATTTGTGTAAGCCTTTGTCTTTTTCAAGAAGAAGTTATTTGCGTGTCTCCAACTAATTTAAATTTGGATAAACCCACCGATCTGACTTGACCTGAACCATTCCGCTAGATTACCAGACTAAGCTGTTGAACAAGGGCATTAGAAGAGAGGTCAGCCAGCTGCTCTCCGTTCCAAGCTTCAAGACTCTGGGAATCGATGTTTAGCAAATTACCAATCAAAACACCGTTATTATCATTGGATTTAAGTGAAGCTGTTCATTTCACGTATGGCTTGTTAAATATTTCGAACTATCTTTTATCTTCTATTTCCATCAGCGGAGATTCCACTATTTATTCAAACAAATTGGAAGTCAAATTTTTAGAAACCCTGGCAATCGATAAAAATCAAGGATGATTGATTCAATTTGAAGCTATATTGAGTTACTCGTGAGTTACTCGGTGCATCAAATCCTACCCTAGACCTAGCTAAATCATCAACATGCGAAAAAAAATATTTGCAAAGACATTTCAGATTGCATCCGCTGTACCTATTTAGTCAGTACGTGCTCGTAAAACTTCCTTGCACGGGTTTTGTCAACCCAAGGTTTCTTTAAGCGTCCTGTTGGGATGTTTTCTGACAACTGAAATCCTTCTCGCATACAGATTCGGTAATCTGTACTGTGCGATGCTGTGAACTTTTTCCGCAAAACATCCCCAGAGATCCCTGGTTATCTTCGCTCGTAATTTCCAGCCGTAAGAATTTCTCTTCTAGGCTTGTTGTGTTTTGTTCGGTCCAACGTTAGGTTTCTCGGTTACATTGAATCACGGTATTTACATTCGATTCTGGAAATATGGGAACGTTTGTGATCAATCATCCTGACAACTTTGCAGTACTCCCTCACGTCTTTCGTCCCATCTTTCCATGTTTTAAAAATGATTGCAAATCTTAATGATTTATTTTGCTCAATGCACAATCATTTCCAATCAAAATGCTGTCATTTGTTTCTCGCTATGACAACTAGAGGCGCAACACTAGTTAAAAAAAACACGGCCAAATACTAACTGAAACAGACTATATTTGCATTATTGAAATTACTAAAATCACCACTATTTTGTGACAAATGGCTTAAAAGTCCTGTTAAGGATTTCGCAAACTACCCCCAATCACCCGAAAATAAACAAACATTATGTTTGTTGTGTCAAGCGATTAACAGATAAATTGTTAAGGCAGCACAAGTTGTCATGAGTTGACAGAGATAGCATGTCAAAATGCGAGTTGATTGGCAAACGTTCACCAGTGTTTATCAGAGCAAATTTTTAGGAATCTATATTGAATTATAAAGTTCTACTATACTCTACTTACTACTCTTTATACTTATGTTTTTCTAATTGAAGTGGTAAACTTTTGGATGGAAATTGCTTTAAAATAATACTTAGCTAATATCTAAATCTAAACAAAAACATACAAGAAAACATAGACATAACGTGGGACAATCAATACGTGGCTTATCAACATATTCACATTGAACGTAGAATGGTAAGTTAGAATGCAACACACCTTAAAAGAAATTGAAATATTCTTAAAAATAACTACAGTTATCCTACAGCAAAATCAAATATGTCTAAATGCGCTGCTACCGAGTCATGTGAAGACCGATTTTTAAGGTTATGTTCCTTTAATGTGATTCATGTAGTTATTGGTGAATACATTTCAGTCGAGTTGCTTGGAAAATCACAACTACGAGAAGTTTTTCACAATGTTCAACACCATCAATCGCCTTGAAGAGCCTATTTTACCCCCATTACCCCTGCCACCTAATGCTACTGGTTTATGTGACGCGTAATTACACTGCCAGTGACTTCACGCAAATTATGATCGATTATCTATCCAAGCCTAATGCCGGAAGGACGAAGGTGAACATTAGAGGGCTGCCATCAAGCGCCAGTTCAGCGATGGGAAATTACTTAATCGGTTCAACAGCACGAGTCAGGCTCGGCACTAACATCATGGGCCTATCTCTACCGCCAGACTATTTTCAGATGAAGCCATTGGCCATTTGGCGTGTACTGCTTGCTTGAGTGCAGAACAGAAATTTCATTTCGTGTTAATACAGATCCGGCTGGGTGAATTAATCAACTTGCAGCTGATATGTGTCTGCTGTACCCGCGCCCAATGGAGAATAGATACTCTTGTTGGAGATATGCGGGCAGAGAATTCGTAACTTATGCTCGCATTCGGCAAATGACGCCAACCATCGACGGTGCAGGCGGTTGTCAATAATGGTGATTTCTTACAATTCTACAATTATTACATCGTGGACTAATAAACATATTATTTTGAATTTGAATCTACTCGCCCAAAAATTCAGAAGTCTAAAGAAGACTAAATTATCCAAAAAGAGTGTTTCAAACTGAGGCCTTTGTTGTTTTTCGAATATTATATCAAGCAATTTTGTAGAATTAGAGTGAAGCATGGTATTATTTCAGTTTTAACTATGCTTGTAAATTTGATGACAACATAGCTCTTTTTCCATGTGATACTCCTGGGTTCTTTAAGTAATGTTCATTAAGAAACAACTCTTTGCACGCATCTTTGGTTGTGGAGAAAAAGTAACATATGCGCAAATCTATTAT
Source organism: Aedes japonicus (assembly GCA_034211315.2). Lineage (NCBI taxonomy): Eukaryota > Metazoa > Arthropoda > Insecta > Diptera > Culicidae > Aedes > Aedes japonicus. Next base: position 79,225 of record JASCZW010007464.1, on the reverse strand, counting down.
TTTAGTATCTACACCATTAGGTTAGTGAAGCCAGTGGTGTAGGCAGGAGTAAGTTTAGTTCTTTTAACAAATTGTGGCAATCTAATAATTCTTGTGGGCCATGGCTGGTTATCGTGCTGAGAAAAGCCACCTTCTTATCCCCTAAAACCCGGTTCCTTATTGCACAAGGACCCTTCCTCCCACGAGACTGCCCTATGGTATTGATTCGTGGAGGGTCTTCGGCATTTGGCTACAACATAGCCATTTAACCCCAACTCCTTGCCACAGCCATTTTGCTATCACCTAACGTGGTTCAACCATTCAGCTCACATCCTCAACGATATCTAGATGAATAGTCCCTGACGTGGGAACTACTCTACTTCGACGGAGGATTACTCGCCTGTGGATACCGGAAGCGAACGACGCTGAGTCATTAAGCTCTCACATACTGACGCAATGCACTGGAGGTCTCCCCGACTGCGGATCTACCATACAATGACGGTGAGATCCCCGACGTTGGAACATGACCGACAATCCGCTACTCCACTCAACCAATCGCGTCACATTCGTCACGACACATTCTATAGACGACGTTAACTGGGCTTATATCTGCCCCGCTGATGACAAGCATCTCGCTTCGCAATGGTCAAATCGTTTGCATGCCAAAATCACGTGCTCCGGTGTCTCTTGGACGCCTGGCATAGACAGGTACGCACCCGGATACGAAGCGTGTCCGCATCGATGCAAGTATTGCCTGAAGCAACCATGGCTAGACAGAAACTGCGTACGGTAGAAGTTTACCTCCCCGTTCTTCCTTTTCATCCAGATCGACAAATCCGGTATGAGCTGGTGCGTCCATCAACCGTTCTCAACTGTGTCTCAACCGCGTTGCCATTTCACAATCGACTCCACTCTACCAGCTTCCGAACTCTTCTGGTATTCCTCCGCTTAAAACTCTCATTGTCCTCCTCATGTCAATCGGGATCATCCCGGCAATGACGCATACTGCTCGATGAAATAGTTCGGTACGCACTCACGACTCGCATGACCACGAGCCTGAACGTACTGCTCAACTTCGTCCGGATTCGTTTGGTTTCCAGCGCTGCGACCCAGGCTCACTCGAGCCATACACTAGCCAGTAGACGCCGCTTGCTACTGCTAGGTCCGTTAGTTATTTCGGCATGACTTCTGACTACTGCGTTCGATGGCCTTCGGCTGCCTTCCCAAAGTCGATATTCTAGCTCGGCTGTTGCGGTCTGTCGATCATCTGACCATTAGCACCTCAGTTTTGTGATGGGTTTTCTGCATCTTTGAACCCTGCATCCAGTTTTCAATAATGCCGATTGTTTCGGTCGCCAGCATGCCCACTTCTTCCAGTGTTTCGCCTTTCACTGACACTACGATGCCATCCGCAAAACCAACGATCACTACGCCTTTGGTAAGTTTCAGCGTTAGCACCCCATTGTACATCCCGTTCTAAAGTGTTGGGCCAAGGATGGAACCTTGCGGAACTCCCACCGTAATGTTCGCCTATTTCCACTCCATAGATTCGTAGATCAGCACCCGGAACTGAAAGTATCTCTTCAGAATTCTGCAAAGGTAATCAAGAACCCTCATTCTGGGCAGCGACTCAGCAATAGCCTCCCAGCTGGCGCTATTGAAGGCGTTCTTAACAGTCTTATCGATCGTCTCTCCGCTTCTGTCTGGCCGCCTTTACGGCTGTCTCGACCACGGTCCGATATGGCATCCACCGTAGACTTCCCTTTCCGGAAACCGAATTGCATCCTCGATAACCCGTGCTCGCTCTCGGTAAATTTCGTCAATCTGTTGAGGATGATCCTCTCCAGAAGTTTCCCAAGCGTATCCAACAGGCATATTTGCCTATCCGATGCTCGATCCCCAGAAGCTTTCCTGGTTTCAGCAGCAACACTATTTTTTGTATTTTCCACCTTTCTGGGAAGTGGCCTTCCTCTGAGACATTTCTGTAGAACATCCCTGAAAATTTTCGGATACGCCTGAATTACCGCTTTCAGAGCCACTTTAGGGCTTCCATGTGCTGCCTTGTTCACCTTAAGCCCGTTTGCCACTGCGACGAGCTCCTCGTTTGAGACTTGCATGCCTCCAACATTACTTCACTCTTCCTCACTGTACGGTGTACGTGACCACGTCGTTGAATCGTGTGTTGGGAAAAGCCCATCTACGAAAACCTTGAGTTTTGCTGGACATAGCTCTGTAGCCATTGATGGGCCTTTGATCTTCACCATGACAATGCGGTACGTGACGCCCCGGGGGTAACATCAGCAGCTCGGCACAGTGCCTTACAGCAGTTCGTCTTGATAAGTCTGATCTCTCATTTTATTGTTCTGGCCGTTCGGAACAGCAGCTATGTATATCTCTGTCTGCTCCGGTTTTAGCTCTTTAGCAAAGGATGCTGAGTTGCTCATTCCAAAAGTAAGCTGGGCGCCGCTTGTTCCTCGGCATGGTTGCATCGCATGCCTTTACGTATTCGTCAGCTGATCTGCTTTTCGGCTCGAGAGTTCATTCGGTTCGAGAGTTCAACCGGAGTGCCTCAACAAACTGTTCCTTGTCGAAAAACCTACGTCTTCCACTTCCGCTCGCAACTATTTGTCCTTTGATTTCACTGACCGATGCTATACCGGATCGCCAGATGGTCGCTATGGGAATACTCATCATTTATCCTTCAGTTCATATTCGTCATCAGCGGCGGACTTTAGAAAGTAACCTCGATGGTGGATTCACGACCGCCCCTGTGAAAAGTGCTGGTGGAACCTACGTTTGAGAGTGTAACTTCACGCTTTGCCATATCTTCTAGCAGGCTGCACTCTCGAGCGTTGGAACTTCTGGTACCCTACTCCACAGCCCAAGCATTGAAGTTTCCTCCGATGACGGCCGGACTTCTTCCGATAGGCTTCTCAGTCAGTGCATCCAGCATCTGGTGAAAATGCTCCATGGTCAACTTTGGAGGTACATAGCAGCTGTATGCAAAGATTCCGTTGGTTTTGATGATCACAAACCCTTCGCATGAACTGGATACTACTTTCTGGATAGGGAATCTGCCCATCACCTGTACCGCAGCCATCGCCGCTCTATCTGCAACTCAGTTTCCGATATCGCGAGGAACACGATGCGATGCCACAATGATTGCGACGTCACACTTTGTTTCTGTTGTTGACTTCCTCAACTGTTGCTGTGCTATGTCGCAATGATTGGGGTTTATTTGGGTTACCTCCATTACTCCTTTTTATATGCTAAGCATTTGAAGCCCCCTTCATGTGGTCGTTTACGTCCTCCTTTTTGCAAAGCATGCATATTGGTTGCTTTGTGCAGTCTCTTGCAAAATGACCCTTCTCCCCAAATTTCCTGCACAGATTAGATATGTCAGGACCTTTGCAGGACCTCGCCTGGTGACCAATACCCATGCACTTAAAGCATCTCTCCAATTCCTTCGGAACTCGAAGAACGATTATAATTATCAGCTTGTTGGCTGCAGCTGTCAGCAGACATATTGTCGCCATTTGTGTGCCACCGTACGCCTTCCTCAACCGGATTGTCATTGGTCCAAGATCACAGTGCCTCTTCAGCGCCTTCCTCAGATCGTCTTCAGTTGTGATCTCGTCAAGATCCTTGCACTCGATCACAGTCTCCCGCGAAAGAGCTCAAACTATCGCCTGCTCACGAAGAGACTTTTCGACGAGCGTCTTGAAGGTTGTGCTCTTGATGGCAGGATCCTTCTTCAGCTCGAAAAGCTTCTCACTTTTCTGGGTGCGCTTGATTTTCACCACCTTCTCTTCTAGGTCCTTCAACTCCGGATCACTTCTCACTTTTCGGAGGAGTTCAGCGTACGTCGTTCCGCTGTTTACCTCAACAATCAGAGCGTCGCCCTTACTTTGCTCCCGATGAGGCCTAGGCATCTGCTTCTTCTTCTTCTTTCCTGAAGTTTTCACTTGCTGCTGGTTTTTCTTCTTTGTGTCTTTCTGGTTGCCTACAGTGCGCCATTCACTGCCTTCACCTTTCTCCTCGTCGTTTCTGAGCTTTTTCAGCTCCTCCTCATCTCCTTGTTGGTCCCTTTTCCTTTTCTCCGAGCGTGGATTCTGGGGTTCCTTTGGCGTCTGCAGTGCATCAACCGTTGCCTTCTCCGTTGTTTTTTGGCTGTCCTCAACTTTTCGGCAGTCTCTGCTCTCATCCTCAGTGCATCCTGTTCACGTTCGGCTGCACTCACGGCCGATTTGAAACGGAGTTCGTCGATCCGGTTTCTGACTACCCCCATCGCGTCTCTCTTTCCAACACTATCCCCGCCAACAGTTGCACATGTTGCGTCGCGGGGTGAACAGCTGCGTCAGCAACCCCTGTGACTTGCAGGTGCTGGTAGTTGCAGTAGCCTCCGAATTTAACACTGGTGACCTCTATAGCTTTCCTCTTCTTGCGAACATTATCGCACCTTTGTGTCCGTTGTTTCGCGATTAGTTTTCGTCGTTTAATTTTTTTTTCTTTTTCATCTTTTTTGTTTTTTCCTCCGTTGTTCTCCCCCCCCCCCTCCGATACACTATCTCCACACGTTATAGCTAATCGCCTAAAGTAATCCCATGGTTATCTTTTAATCAGAGAGGCCATGCTAGGGTTGACACGGTCAGGAATATTACATCTGAGCCTACCCACCACTTAAGGTGACAAGCTTCGAACGTATACGGAGAACTGCCAAGGTTTAACCGAGACGGGGCAGCCACACTATTAGCCCACTTGCCATTTTTCGAAGGTGTCACCCTTCCATAATGAGGAAGCAGAATAGCCCAACAAGCAGACCTGCGCGTAAAGTCCAATCCGTTGATTCATGTCGTATCTTTATTCGATGCTTTAACCAGTATGCCATAATTTAGGATCTCATCGGTTTTTATCCTTATGTGCCGATTGGAACTCCTGGGTGCGTTGGGCGCTGGGGAATCCGAGCTTCCACCACGTTAACTCGCTGATAGGTGGTCGTAAGGCCTCTGGATGCGTCCTCGCAGTCCCCGCTCCTATGCGCGCACGTGTTTATGTGTTTGTGTGTGTGTGTGGGGGGGGAGGTGGAGGTTGTGCTCGTGCACTCTCTTATTCCCTCAGCTCTTGCAGGAGGCTATTTCATGCTCCCATCGAGACGTCTTCCGATGTAGATTAGTCGGCCGTCATGACGTGCTCTCCTCCACGGTCACCATCGTGGGAAACTCGCTTCATTATAACGCATCAGCGTTCCTGGACCTCTGTTCTATTCTCCAATTGCTCCATCCTTGAGTCGTTTATTTTCTACCTATTTTTGTGTAGCCATTTAGCTCCCATTCTCTGTGCTATTTAGCACCCACATCTTGACGCAATTGACTCGAGTTGCCTCCGACGGAGGATACCTTGGCAGTAGAAGTTATCCCGAAAACGAGTCAAGGTGAGCCATTTAGTTTCTACTTCCTTGAGCCACTTAGCTCCCACCTCTTGACGCAGTCGGCTCAAGTAGTCCCCGGCAATGGAACCTCTCCCAAAACTGATTCTTCTGCTGTTGATGCTCACTCCAGTACAAACCGACTGGTAGGGTGCCGAAGTCAGTCCAGCGATTTCGGCGGAGCCTGGCGTCCGGTTTGCTAGCGCCCCAACGACCCGAATCCGCTTCTACGATGCATTCTACTTAACTAGTTCCCGGCGCATGAATTCCTCTAGGAATCCGATCAGTCTTCATTTCACTTTATCCACTCTCATAGGGCGCCAAAGTAGGTCCGGTGAATCTCGGTATATTTAGTATGACTTCCAGTTTGCTGGCAATTCTACGAACCCAAACCACTCAGTGGTTGCTTCTCTTGCCAGCAACACTGGATTATTGATCACTTCGCCATTTCCTCTGCAGCGCCGACAGTATCCTCGTTATTGCCCTACCGAAAGCGTTTCATGTGTCTTCTTCATGGCACATCTCTTCGACAACATTGTCGATTTTCACGCTGCGCATATCCCTGCGCACTTCTTCGAACTTAAGGAATTGGAAAACGACGTGTTCTTGTGTCTAATCTAGATTCATGCACTTCGGGTAAGAGAAGAGAGGACTTATGGATAATTGGTCATAAGAAATAACAAGTAAACATATAAACCATCTAGTATTATTAAAATGATAAAACAACACAAACCAAAAATAACAATAACAAGAGTAATGAATACACTCTTAAAAATAAATAATATTACATGAGCTGTAAACTTAAAAATAAATAATATTACATGAGCTGTAAGATTTAAATTTCATGACTTGCAAATTATTAAATGACTTAAGTTTATATGATGAAAATCCAAAAATAATGGTGATTGAGACACTCAAAATTACACGAACGCGAACTGAGATACAACTGCTTGACTCATTTGTGAGGCCAGCATTGAAAACGGACGTCGCAGAATATCTCTCTTTTTTGCGATGATACCTTCAGTCACAGAAGTAGCTGAAGTATAATTTTATCTTTACTTTAAAACATTTAATAGTTTCAAATAATTTTTTTTTGAGAATTTTATCACATTATCGAAAAACACAAAACAAATGTGAAATAGATATCTTTAGTGCACTGTGTTATTTTCAAAGGAGCTTCTCTTATAGGATGCTGGAAAAACATGGTTTTTTGGTTTACAATTCTGAACTCAAACTTTGAATCAAATAATCAATTGCAACATATGCAGTAAAATAGAAGTTCCTCGTTCTAGTAATACTCATTATATTTATAAATTATAGATTCGTTAATGAAAATACAAAAATCTATGAAAATTGTTCTCGTAACTGATATTTGCGTCATGGCATGTAAAAATTCGTGTAAATTTGAAAAAGGACGTAAAATGTCTTATTAGCCGCTTCGTTTGGGTGCATTTAAAAAGACCTATTTTTACATGAAATTTTCTAAGTGTGTATGTAATGATAATGATAAAACCGTAACATCAGCAAACATCTAGAAGGCACACTGCACAGCACGGGTATGATCATATAAGATTTGGTGAATTGTTTTTATTTTGCAGAAATTTAGATTATTTTTTTTTCAGGTAATCATAATGCATATTTATAAGGGTGTGACTTAAATTTACGTAACGTCATGTGAAAATACGTTTTCAGTTTTCGGCCCATGTAATTTTGCGGGAATACTTAAGCTGAAGTCTATTTATCTGCATCGTTTGGATGTCTCTGGAAAGATCTTTATTTTTACTAAGTTTGTGAAGTGTGAACTCATTATTAATTTATATTTTAAGTAGCTTAGCTTGCTCATGAAAACTTTTTTTTTCGAACTAAGCAGAATTTATTTAAAAAAGTGTACGACTTGAATTTACTTCACGTCATTTAAAAGATCGTGATAATTTTACATGCATGTGAATTTATGGAAAGATGCTAATGTAAGTCTTTTTAAACGGTTTATTTTGGATAAATGTACCCAAAGTAAGAGAACTAGATTAACATGAAAGTTCTGAACAGTGTGGGGTTAGAGCTGAGCAAGAAATCCCAGCTTGTCGTTAAAACATCTTTTTTTATGATTTAAATTTTAATTCGCCCTCCTGCTTACAACACTGAGCTTTGGTAACAAACATCATATTAGAATATAAGAGAAAAACAATAATCTGCTACCTGCCAGCCATCGGTATCAGAAAGATGTGATATGCAATCGTTCAGTTCGATCACGCTCCAGCTCCTCCGAAGGGACGAGGTAAGATGGGTGAAAGGTATGAAAACGAATGGCGGCTGGTGCCGGTGTTTCGGTTGGACGAGAAAACTTTTTCCACCCACTACCGAGATGAGCAGATCCGTAGTCGCAATTCAACAACTAGACGGATCAGTTCTTGTCAGCTGCTCGTTTGGTTGGAAGTTTAGTTGTGATGAACTTTTTTTTCATTCACATTTCTACCACAACCACGAGGACGCAGGACAATGTAACAGTAAGTCTGATTTTCACTCTAGATGAAGTACCTGAGAAGTCCTATTCAAATTGTTCTTTGATTATTATTTTTTACAAACACTGTACATTAGCATCATTTTCGCTGTTCCAATTGTTCAAAGAAGTCATCGTTGTCACAAAATATCATTTCAAATAGGATAATTTAAAATGTGCATTTTGCTTTGAGAAAAAAAAAATGCGAGTTGTGTGAAGTGATAACTTTTCAAGCACTGGTTGACAAGTTTTTAATCTGAAACTACGTCAAAACATGTTTCCTGTCCCTCCCCTGAACTGTTGCTAATGCTTGCCATCCAATTATCCAAGAAGTTAATCGTTGTCAGCAAGCCTGGCGAAAGAGCCAGCTGATGATGGCCTGCACTCATCACTGGCCGAGAGTAAGCAGTATAATAACAAGACCGTAACAGTCCATCCGGTTACGTAATTGATCACTGACTGAGACGTATAGCGGTCAGAACAACTTATTGCACTCGGGCGACTGCTTCCTGGTTCTGGTCAACTGACCGACTGTCTGGACTATTAGCACACTTTCCAAGAGGCGAGCTTTAATGAGCCTCTTCCTTGCTATCGAGTGCTCAAGAGCAAACATGAGCAATGGCTGTATTCCCTCAAAAATTCCCAAGCGATGGTGAATATCGACCATCATATTGGTCACTCATTCGAGCTAACGGTCAAAGCAAGCGATGTCAACAATGAGGAGACAATGCTGTCAGTTAGTATCATTCGAAAGCCTTTTAAAATTGGCATAGTTTGTTATCGAATAAAATTAATTCAGGAAAATTTTAGCAAGATGCCTATAAAACCAACATCTACACGGTCAACTGCTTGGAAAAATATATTACTGAATTCAATCAATCAAACATTCACAGCTAAGTGATTCACTGACCATTGAACGACCATCATAGACAAAGAAAATGATTAACAGCGTCACGAAATTTTTTTTGGGAATACATTTTTCTTGTTTTCCGGTAAAATGAAACAGTGATAATGATATATCCCAGCACAGGCAGCAGATAGCGAATGATTGTTTGGAAACATGCAAAGCAAATGAATAAATAAGTAGCTACAGAATTAGTACTTCAATCCATTTCCTCGGAAAGAGCAGCTGATATTAATGGGCGAAAAAGAATTTGATGGCAATGAGAGGTAATTCAATGAAAGTGGCGTGAAGTTCAACTTGAAAATTGCAGAAAACAATATTTGCGATTCAAAATTATTTATCTGATCAGTGAAGTTAACCTTTTGGAATAAATTTACCAGAATAATATTCAAGTTGTTAGAAAATATTTTATTTAATTTTTATGTCAAGTGCCCGATAAGAAAATCAATGTTCCATCGATGATTTCTGGAAGTTGATAGAAGTAAGTAAGTAAAATTATGGTGACTGATGACGTTTTCTTAAATTCTTGATGATTGCTTAATACTACAGGTAATTCTTAGTTCAAATTTAATTGAATCAATCAAAACTAGAAATACTGATCACCTCATAAAATAGAAAGAGGCTTGATACTGCATACTTAGACATTATTAATTTTACACGAGACGTGATTCATGTTTTTCAAAAGTCAGGGAACGTAAGGAATGATTTCGTGTAAAATTATGTCTCCTGAAACTGACACATACGCAATTCGACGAAAGTGTTTGATTGAATTTATTTTCTCATCTCTTTCAACTCATTCTTATGGACGCTAAAACTTGAGTGATCTCAGTCGTTGCGAATCAAAAAACAAACCCAAAAAAGGAGAGAGTTCCTCTCCCATGTGCTCATCGATAAACAGAGTGCATACAATTGATCGCTAGAATAACTATACAAGCCACAGTGGTACATGAGCGTCTTTCCATGCGTCAATTTGTGCCTGTTGCAGTGGCGGACTTAGTCCGTCCTACAACCTAACCCACAGTGGGATGTGAGGCAAAAATTGACGTCCATGATTTATGGACTTTGGCAACAACGTCCATTTGGATTCATCTGGTTCCCGTAAATCCGGGTTTCCGGGGCTGAGGTCCGGTACGGAGACACTATTTGGGAATATCTAGTGAATTTCTGGAAAAGACTTCAAAACCTTTGGAATAATTCCTTAAAATACATTTCTATTCCGTGTAACTCAATACGCCAACTTGTCCCCGGACCGGTTATTCTGGAACAGGTTCCCAGCAATATGTTTATCGAAATTCATGAAATTTGTCTAGTAGGATATCTTTCAACATTTTGTGGCCATTTGATGATGTGTTCTCAGACCGGTTATTCCGGAACAGGTTTCGATGGGCCTTTGAGTGGCCATAAACATATTCAAAATAAAACCTCGGCAATATGGGAATCAAAAGTCATAAAATTTCTTCAGTAGGATATATGTCACCGTTTTGTGATCATCCGATGATTTGTTCCTGAACCAGTCATTCCGGATCAGATTTCCGTGAAGCCTCGAGTGGCTATGAACAAATTTAAAAGGAAACCTTGGCAATGTCTGGAATACGGGAAACTGTACTAGGATGACCGTTACGTTGATAAGTCGTCAGATGTCCATAAAACGTTGAGAATATCCTACTTAAGAAATTTCATGAATTTTGATACCCATATTGCCAGAGCTTTCTTCTAAAAATGTTTATGGCCAATCGAAGCCATACAGGAACCTGTTCAGGAATGACCGCTCCAAGGACAATCATAAGATGGTCACAATACGTTGAGAAATATCCTACTGAAAAAAAAATCATGATTTTTCATACTCATATTGCCAGTGCTTCCTTCAGAATATGTTTATGGCCCTTTGAGGCCTCACATGAACCTGTTCCGAAATAAACATTCCAGGAACAAATAATCAAATGGCCTTGAAACGTTGAAAAATATCCTACTGAAGAAATTTAATGAATTTTTTCTGGCCACTCAAAGCCGCACGGGATTTGTCCGGGGACAAATCATCAAATGGTCACAAAACGTTGACAAATAACCTACTGAAGAAAATTCATGAACTTTGGTACCCATATTGCAAGGGTTTACTTCAGAAAATATTTGTGACCACTCTAGGCCTCACGGGAACCTGTTTCGGAATGACCGGTTCAAGGACAAACGGTCACTCCAAGGCTTACTTGTCTGGTGAATTCAGGATTACAAGGATCAAACGCTTGAGAAAATTACAAGTAGTTCGATACACATATTGTTATGGTTCCATTGAAAAATGTCTATGATCAGCCACGGAGTCTTGGGGAACCTACTCCGGACTGGCCACTTGAAGTTTCATACATCCGATGGACCCAAAACAAGAAAAGTCAATCTGCTGAAGAAATTTTAAGAAGTTTGAAACCCATATTGCTGGATTTCTACCAAAATCCATGATCAGTAAAATTATTTACAAAGACAGCAAACAATTTTTGTGGAATTTAAAAAAAGTTCATATAATAAACTGTAAACAACAATTTTTCTTGTTCTAAACAGTATTGTTCAGAGGCTAAATTGGAAAATGTACAATCAACACCGAAAATCAATTTTTTTTCACGTCTATTGTGACTTGTTTTTACGTTGTACTTGACTGTTTTTACGTTTTTTTTTAAATAACGCGGTTTTCGTACGTCGTTTTTTTGAAATAACGGACCGCGTAAAAAAAAAACCGCGTAGTAAAATATCTTTTCCAAATGAAGCTTTAGAGAGTTGCCGTTCTCAGTAAAGTTGTTGAGAATGTGAAATATAGTCACATGACATGATCAGATTTTTTCCACATGGCGCCGCAATCTAAATTGCCAAATCGTGTTCTAGGAAGGTGCTGTCTCTAGCAAAGATGTTAATTGTATATAATAAAGGCATTCAAAATAATCCCGTTAGATCCAGATCGTACCTCAGAAATGGCGCTGCCATATTTGCGCCATAGCTTAGAAATAATATGACAATGTCAAAAGATGACGATTGACATACTGAGAAATTTTTCCACGGAGGTAACTCTCTAGCACTTCATTTGGAAAAGATAATCTGTATCGTCATCTCTGTAGTATACATAATGTGGAACTAATATAACAAAGTCCAACGATGACAAACAACATACTGAGAAAGTTAGCCTAAGACAGCATTTCTCTAGCGCCTCATTTGGAAAAGATAGACTGCAGCGCCATCTCTGCGGTATGATTTGGAACAAATATGATAATGTCATAAGACGATGAATGACATACTGAGAAACTTTGCTCGAGGCGGCAAATCTCTAGCGCATGGTTTAGAAAAGATAGACTGCAGCGCCATCTCTACGGCATGATGTGGAACTAATATGATAATGTCAAAAGACGACGAATGACACACTGAGAAAATTTGCCGAAGACGAAAACTCTCTATAACTACTCTGGACTGTTTTGCTCACACATTGAATTAACAACCTCTATCCATTTGAAGCAGATTACCGGTGGCCGATGTTACTGGAACCATGTTTTTCCACCACCAATACATTTTTATGACCACATCCTTTCAATATGAATTTGAAATATAAAATTTATTTCAGTGACTTATTTTACGTTGTTTTTTGAAATAACGCGTTTTTTTCTACGTCGTTATTTTTAATAACGCGGTTTTTTATACGCAGTTTTTTTTAACGCGGTACCATTACCGACGTTAAAAAAAATTCAGTGTATATGATTCAGCCTCCTGGGAGTTTTTCATCATAAAGTTACTGCGTCTTTGGATATAAGAATACATAATTTCGCATGAGATGCTTTTACGAACCTAAAATCATTTATTTCTCTACAAAGAGCTTTGGTTAATGCGAGCATGTGTAAGTGTAAGTCCAATTAAATGAGAATTTTTCCCTTCAATAAACTTTACTCAGGTTTGGACCAAAGGGTATCAGATCAGTGTTTATGTATAAGGTATGATATATGACCGAACCAATGAAAAAATACAGAATTGCCAATTTTCTCGGAAACCATATTTTCCACTATTCAAATTTCACCTATTTGTGAAGAATCATGGTTCGTGTGAATGATTTCCTAATCAAATTTTTAGGCCATTTCAAGAGTTATAAAGAGTTGACTTCCATAATTTCTAATTTCTGACCTCAATCAGCTTCTTCGGCATGGGTGGAGACAGGATCATAGAGGCACGTGGTTCGAACCATTCATGATCGTAGCCGATTTGCGCGATGTGACACAACCGTACACGGTGATATCGTCGACAACGGTGTAGGGAGCAGCGGCGTTATGCAAGCCACCACACGGTGTAGTTGTCAACCCCATTTCGACAACCGAAGATTCTCACACTCAACGAGCTGACTTACAAGATGGCGACTGTCGTTGCGGACCCGAAGTAAATATGGCGTCCGTTCGGTTTTTGCCTCGTGAAGTAACGGTCCAACGGTCCCTCGTTTCAATTGATACCAAGGCATGCATAAAAAATGTATTTTTTTGCAATCTTTCATGCAGCATAAAACATTTTTGGCATTTTTGGCCAGCGATATCTGGCTTAAATTTACATAAAAGATATTATTAATTTATGCCAAATCTACACAGAAAAAAATAATTAATTTTAACACGCGCGTAAAATTTCCCTTCGTTTAATTCCAAGCTAAAGAAGGCGTAAACAATGTTTGGATACAACAATGTTTGCAATCCTTCATACAACAGGCTAGATTCAGGCGTTATCTAGCTTAAATTTTCATAAAATATCCCATAATTTTCTGCCAAATCTAGCAATCCCTTTATGTGCATTTGAAAACGCAGAAAATTCAATGTTTCTTTTTATCTGTGTATCTAACACACATAAAAGGAATGCTAGATTTTTCCGAAAATAATGGAATATTTTATGTAAATTAAAGCCAGATAACGCTTGAATCTGTTGTATGATAGATTGCAAACATTGTTATATGGCGCATGAAAGGCTGCAAACAATTACTATTACTATATACTAGTGAGCAAGTCATTAGATCCATGACCTCAACGTTCAAGGTTCGAATCCAGGTTGCTCCATAGTTTTATTTTTTCGACATCATTATATTTCATAAGATAAATTCATGAAATTCATACTGATTTCTTATAGCAAATAATCATAATGCAATCCTATGAATATCGAAAGTTTATTTCGCTGAGTGTACTTAGCCATATTTGAGTCACCTTTTATTCCAATGCATTTTTAAAGTGTATCCGAATTTATTGATGACGGTGTAGTTGTTTTGTGTAGTTTGGCATCTATGGGCTCAAAATTTCTCAATCGAGCGAAGTTGCAGTGAGTTCAGTGGGTTGGAGTCCTTTGGTACAAAAACACATTATTATCTCTGTACCAGTCTAACACCGGCCGCACACAGTGGCAGGATGCCAAATCTGGCCAAAATAGCATCTCGCCTCCGTGAGACCGCTGAAAGCGTAGCATTTGCTTCTGGAGCCACTGGTCTCGGTAGATTTGCCCATTCATGATACCCGTCCGTCGTGATGTATGGCTGCCAAGAACTTTTTGGCGAATTTGTCCACCTACTTCTTCCGTACCTCAAATCCAGAAACAGCCAACCGTGATATGACAACATAAAACTCCTGCCCCATCAAATGCAAGAAAACGAACTTGCTGGTTAATATTGTTGTAATCCTCAAATCTTCTTCTGTCAATGTGGTAACAGGAATATTTTGGTTAAAGATGTGTCATCCTAGTATTATAGGCCAGCTAAGCATGATGGTGCTGCTCCAAAATATTTATAAACACGCCAAATAAATTGATTGAACCATGTTTTTTTTTTTAATCGAAGAAAAATATTAAATTATTTGACTTTCTGAGTGTTATTTTCCGATTGATTTTCTGAGTGTTTCGAGTTATTTTAAAAAAATATTTAATGACAGGTATGTTCATTCCCAATACTATGGGCCACTGTTGGACTAAGTCAAAATTATGGGCCAATGTTCCCAGTATTATGGGTAAATCATACAAAAAAGGGTTGTTTTGATAAAAAAAAAACACAGATTGAAGACTGCTTTTGTTGTTTTTTGGACAAATTTTATTGTCCTTCACTCTTTATGTTAAAAACAGTTACTTATCACCATTTACCAAATTTTATAAAAATGTTTTTGAAAAAAAAAGATTAAAATTATTTATCAATATCTGTACGAAACAATCGTGGACATTTCATATTTTTCTTCTTGGTTTTTTATTTGATTTCTTTTTTCATCCGTCACTTTGATTTCTTACCAGCATTTGGTTTAGTTTTTAGTTTTACTGTCTTCTCTAGCTTACTTATTCTTTAGGTTTCCTTCTTCTTTTGTTTCTGCAATTTTCTTTGCGCGATTCAGTCTTGCTTGGCTTTTTCCTGTTCTTTCTTCGCCTGATCCTTCTTGTTGTACCAGTCTAGCCCTTTTAAATTTAAATTTCAGAATTTTAAAAAGGCTTACCAAGCACTGATTCTTCATAAATCATTTCAGCTGGAATGCAACTGCCACTTTCGTCAATAATGAAGTCCATAGAGACACTACTGTACTGGTTGAGGGCCTCCATAAACAACGGACTTGTCCTTAACAATTTTCCAAAAAATGAACAGCGCCAGTTCCCCCAGAGGACCATACCAAAAATCTTTGAGATAGTTGTCAGAGAACCTAGATAGAACTTTTTCATCCAATCTCATTTCAATGAACTTAAGCTGTTGTTGATAAAGATCTACCGTTTTCTCTTGAACCATAGGGTAAGAATTAGCGTTGGCAGTGTTTGGATCTTCATCGGATATTCTAGATTCTTCGCCTGATACATTTAAAGGTAGGGTACTAAAATCAATTTCGTTCACATTCTATGGGTAAATGGTTTTAAAATCTTTTTTGAGGCATTCTTTTGAGTTCGAAAAACTATCTACAGCTGTTTTCATCAGTCTCCTCAAGTTAGCCTTGTTTACTCTTGCGTAGCTATTATGTGAAAGGAACTCTTTCAATACTTTTATTGCATATTTTATCCAACGGCCTAAAAAAAATTTGTGCAGTGGCTGAAGGCTCCTGGTCGAGTTTGGAAAAAGGGAAACCAATATTATTTTCTTATCCGCACTAAACTCTGTCAACTCGATGCTAACGTGGTTTTTGTGTCCATCGATAGACAATAACCGGAAATTCGACATTTTTGATTAAAAGCACCCTGTAGCAATCATTGGCTATTTTTTCGAAAAATGTTTTGCAAGTTTGCCATCCTTCATCCGAAACTCCCACAGATCAACCAGCTTGAATATTCTCAGCGATTTCACGTGTTAGTCGTTTGCCAGGATTGATGATCATCGGTTACGTGGGCTCACCGTGAGCACTGCTTCCAAAAAGTACTGTGAAATTCTCTTTGTCACAGTTGTTACTCACGAAGTAAACTTTGAAGGCGTACGCGTCACACAGAGCTTTAAACCTGGTACAAGCTGGAAGCCCGATTCATCTCAATTAAAAACACGTAGTGGATTATTGAAGATCTGGAGATCAACATTATTGAGGTTTTCTTCCAGTTCCAGAAACCATCCAATAATTTGATCCTTGGTTACTTTTGCACCAACCTTCGGAAGTTTCGTCATGAAGTTCTTGTTGATAGCGGGATGTAGATTCAGATAGTACTGTGACCAATTTTTGCCTGAAATAGCCCAAAATTTCCCGTTACGACTTACTCGGGAATGAATCTGACAATTCTCGCCTTTTTCCAAATTCTTTTTGCATTCTCAGCAACTGTGCGCGTAAGATAAGATTTACTAATAAGAAATCCAGCTTTGAACATGTAAAGAGTTCATTCCTCGATTTTGGCTTCTCTTTCAGGAATAAGAACAGTATTGGGTCCTGGTTTATTAGTTTTTGGTGGTACCGTGAAAGTGTACTGTAGGGGAGCTTATGATCTCTTGCAGCTTCGCGGATTTTTTCTGTTTGTTTTCCTTGATCAAGAACACCGTGTAAAGCACTAGATTCATGAAATTTCCCGTTTTATATTTCCGTGTTTTTATAAAGTTTTTAGTTGTACTGAAAACAAATTAAAATAATAATATAAAAAATCAGCAAAATACTATTGATTTGTGTCTGACCCATAATACTGGGAAACGTAAATTCTTTTACCAGCTTTATGTCAATGATAAATTCCATATATTTAAGCGAAAAATTGATATTGCGGCATGACCTGCATGAAATTGATTGAATACATACCTATTCTCTCGATTCTCATCCAATTTTCTCACACAAATAACAACGGTTTTTTTTTCTTATTTTGAAAGACCGACGTTTTGTGGCTGCGGCAAAAACAACAACAAATTAACAGCTGACGGGAGCCTACTGACATCTATCGGAAAATTGATAAACTACATATGCCTGCGCTGAGTGTTTCGCTGTCAAGCATGCAGAAGAATGTTATTCGCATCCTTTAAAATTCAATGTGATGGTTGAAAGTTATTAAATCATGTTTAAAACCAATATAAAGCATCAACTGGCCCATAATTGTGTGGATGGCTGTAATTCTATAGCGGTGCCTTAAGTTAGCCGGTAAGCTTTAACGAGAACAGTTTCCCTTGCCAAATGATGAGCTACGTAATTTATGGAGCGAAATGGCACGTTTTCAAGTGTCAAGTAAAACAAATTCCATTTTCCAAAGCGGTGTGCCTACTATCAGTTAACAAGTGGTCAAGTAAGTGTTCGTTGATATTACTTTCGCTTTTTTCTTGCTATGCGCGAGGGGGAGATTAAATTTATTGCTCATCCTTAATGCGGACTACGCCGACAATGTTAAATGAATACACCGATGCTGTTTTCAAACCTGTTGCCTCTTAAAGTTGCTATGGTATCCAGCAATACGAACACCCAAACAGTAGAAAAACAGCCGTTGTAACACTATTCCATTTGTGCCACCATCAGTCGGCCAATTGACTTTCCATTTCCTGATTGAACAGCCAGCGATCAGGTTGCAAATAAACAACATCCACACACAGTCGCAGTCTACGTTCGAAGATTATTAGCTGCCATTGACCTGCTCCTGCCATGCGCTCCACAGGGTCCCAAGATGCGAGTCAAGTTCACATGAATGCCAATTTCCGAGGGAAGCCAAATGACCAGTTGAACTGCAAATCGTGAAAAAAAATACCCACATCAACTAACTGGGGAGAGCAATCTCGAAATATTGCTTTCTTATGGTTTACCTACATCCGAAACTGGAAGTGATCGTATAAACGGCTGACGTGCAGTCAGGCTGGTCTAGTTGTTTACGACAATTTCTCCTGTACGAAACCGTGCTACAAAGATTGTGATCTCCAAGCACTTGTTGCAACCAGTTTCGGAGTAAAACTCATCGATTACACTCCGTTTCTTGTTTTGATGTTATGGTCCCACACAGTTCACCTCTTTTTTTTCGCTTTTCTCCACCATCATGCAGCCCAGCGACAATAAAGATAGTGGCCGTCTCCGTCATGAACAGCCACAGGAAATACACATATCTTGCAACCACCGACGAGCTTCAGAAGATTGAAAGTTGAAATGATACGCAATCCACATGTTTACAAACATCGAACTGGCTTCCTCTCCACCTGTGGAAACGAGAAAAGTTGATCTCATAAAATAAACTTCTTTCTTTCCGGCGAAGCGACCGACGACCACATTTGGAATGAGCCTGCTGTCCGATGGCAGCAGCATGGCAGTGACCACAAAAAGGCACACGCTCACTTTCATTAAAAAATGTTTACCGGTTCAAAACCCACCTTGAATGCCTAGTTGCATTGGCCAGTTTTCGTTGAAAGTATTTGTCCTCATCCATGCTAGAATGGCGGCGAAAGGGTGAACTTTTCTTGGTAAATGGAAGAACCACAATAGCAAGATTAATCTAGCCCTTCAAGAGACGATAATTTCAGATAGTTTGAAGGATCACCTCCACAATCAGTGTAGATTCATAACATGAGTTTACATTTTATAATCTCTCTTTCTGACAAGCTCATCCCGTCCCATCATTTATCAAATACGTGGAATCATTGAGTTGTTCAGTTAGAAGAAGCATCCCGATCACAAGGTGGCCACACAATCTTAATTTAAAAATTCCCGCATTTTTCCCGAATTTTTCCCGGTTTTTTGCATTTCTTCCATACTGGGAAGACGAGTTATTTTATTGGAATAATAGATATTTTCGAAGTTTATAAATTTCTTTTTTAAGCTGCCGCGGGCTTCTTGCATAATCTGCTTTGGTCTCTCATATTACTATCGAAAACACTTAGCTTTATAGACTGTATTCGATGAAATTTGGACACACAAAATAGGTCACCAAAAATTTTCCTTGAGTCCGATTCTTTTCAAACTTTCTGGAAATAAAGTACTACTAAATGGTTAAGTTTTGACATCATTGGTTTATTGAACCTCTTCTCCCAACCCAAATGCCCGCCTCTTTACCTTGACCCCTTTCATCAAATTTTGGGCAATGATAGGACCGACTTGCTTACTTATTTTTAACCACACTTTCTTTAGTTCAAGTTCATTTTCTATCAGTTTTTGAGTTTAAACGAGCTTTGCCTTCATGATTTCCCAAAAAAATTCAATTGGGCGAAGTTCCGGAGTGTTTGGAGGGTTGACGTCTTTTGGTACAAAAACTACATTTTTATCTTTGTACCAGTCTAAGCCGGGCCGGGCATAGTGACAAGATGCCAAATCCGGCCAAAACAGTGTCGGGCCATCGTAAGATCTCAAGAAGGGCAGAAGTCGTTTTTGGAGGCATTCGTCCTTGTAGATTTGTCCGTTGACGGTCCCAGAGGTGATGAAGGGCTGACTCATTTGCCACATCCGCAGATCGCTTGCCAGACAAGGAATTTTTTGGCGAATTTCGACAGTTTCTTCTTCCGTACACTCTCCGGAACGGCGAACTTAGAGGAGGCGACGTAGTGTTTCTGCCCTTGCATTTGTTTGGTGTCGGCTTTAATGTAGGTCTCATCGTCCATCACAATGCAGAACGGTTTTGTGACCCACTCCCTGAACAGTTTTCTGGCACGAGGTTTGGCCACCGAGTTCTGTTTATCGCTCCGGTTCGGTGCTTTCTGGACCTTGTACACATGTAATGCAGAACGTTTCATTGTTTTCTGCACAAAACAAACTGAAACTTTCGCCTTTTTCGCAACATCCCTGATCGAAATGTTGGGATAACGCTGAAATTGGTTCAATACCATCCTGGCCTTCTCCGAATTTGATGTGCCACGTTTTTTTGCCACTACCATTTTTCCGCTTGGTTGTCTTACGGTCCTTGATCGTTTTGATCACATGAGATACGGTTGCATGTGCGATTCCGAGCTGTTTTCCGATCCATCGATGAGAAGCGTTTGGGTTTTTGACGTGAGTGCCCAAAATTTGTAGTCGCACTATTTCTTCATTCGAAGCCATCACTGAAATCATTCGACCGATTTTCACGAAACTCATTACACAATTGACACAACACAATGAAATACATTCAGTTAAAATTTCAATAATTTTTACCCACACGCAAAAAAGTTACGAACAATTACGTGTGTCCAAATTTCATCGAATACAGTCTTTATATAAGTCACCACCAGACACTTGCCATTTATTGGAAATCCGCATTTTTGTGCGACAGGATGAAGGAATGTTTAACAAATTTTGTCAAATTTGGTAGCTTCTTCTTAAAATGACCAATCAGCTCTAGCCAAAATTTGTCCAAACGATTTTATTTTTTTCTTTGGAATTCGGCAAGCAACGCACAGTGGGCACGAACTGATGAAAACTAAGGAAAAAATCTGTAACTTTTGTCGCTCTTAAGCGCGGCTTGTAAACAAGGCCATTTCCGCTTGGAATTTGTCTGGGAAATCGAATGAAACTGGTTTCAATCACCGAACGGATATGCTTGTGGAGTTATAGAGCTTATTTTAGCACACTTCCCCTTATATTTTTAAATAATTTATAGATATCCTTGCTCGGAGTCGCTCAAGATCAACAAAATAGAACTGGTCCTTTGTGAAGTTTCCTGGAACATTGAATAAAGTTTGTTTCAACCACCTTAGATATGGTTGATTTTACCCCACTTCCCCTTGTATTCTTGAATAGTTTATAGATATCTTTGCTCGGAGTCGCTCAAGATCGACAAAATAGGACTAATCCTATGTGAAATTTCCTGTAAAATCGAATACAGGTAGATTCAACCAACGCACGACTTTGTGAACAACGATATGGCTGATTTTACCCCACTTCCCCTTGTATTCCTTGAATAATTTATAGTCATCTTTACTCAAGATCAACAATATAATAATAGAAAGTGGGGTAAAATCAGCCATATCTTTGTTCACAGAGCCGTGCGGTAAATAAGATGACTTCTGATTCGATTCTGTCAGAAAATTTCCCATGGGATCTAGTCATATTTGTCTGATTTTGAAAACTCCGAGTCAAGGATATCTATCAAACTATTCAAGAATACTAGAGTAAGTGTGGCAATAATCCAGCCATGTCTTCTGTTCTACAGAGCTGTGCGATAGTTGAAACAGCTTTTATTCGATTTTCCAGAAAATTTCACATGGGATCAGTACTTTTTTTGTTGATCTTGAGCCTCTTCGTTCAAAGATATCTAAAAAATATTCAAGACTATAAGGGAAAGTGGAGTAAAACCAGCCATATCTTCGTTCACAGAGCTGTGCGATAGTTGAAACAGCTTCTATTCAATTTCCCAGAAAATTTCACATGGAATTAGCACTATTTTGTTGATCTTGAGCAACTCCGAGCAAAGATATCTAAAATATATTCAAGAATATAAGGGAAAGTGGGGTAGAACCAGTCATATCTACGTTCACAGAGCCGTGCGGTGGTTGCAACAACCTCTATTCGATTTTCCAGAAAATTTCACACGGGTCTATTTCGTTGATCTTGAGCCTCTCCGTTCAAAGATATCTAAAAAATATTCAAGAATATAAGGGGAAGTGGGCTAAAATAAGCTCTTTAACTCCAAAACCATATCCGTGCGGTAATTCAAACCAGTTTCATTCGATTTCCCAGACAAATTCCAAGCGGAAATGGCCTGGTTCACAAGCCGCGCTTAAAAGCGACAAAAGTAACAGATTTTTTCCTTAGTTTTCACCAGTTCTTGCCCACTGTGCAACGTCAGACGGCATTGAGCACAGCTGCCCAAATTCTTCTTTTACTTTGTGAGCAACTGCAGCGCTCAGATATTCTTCATCTACGAACGTTTCCAGACACAGATCCAGAAGCTTTTTCGCTATGTCCATGAAGTGAGTTATGACAACAGGATTAATGCAGATGACGTAACGTGTTAAAAGGAATGTTGATCAGATCACAAGTCGTTGCGGAATGCCAGAACGTCTTTATCGGATATTTTAGCAAATTCTGTCGCTTTCTTAATTGCCGGTTTAGAGGCACAACCAATTTTCACATTAAGGGCTTGTAGAAGATTCTATGTTAATTACCGATTTAGCTTTGACTGTCAGACGCTCCAGCTTAACTATTGTCTCCATAGCGGCTCTACAAGTCCCGTCAAATTGTCAAAACGAAACGAAGTCATAGGAGATTCGAGCTGGGAAACAATTTGACCATCGCCATCTTATCGTGTACCGCATCAACCTTAACAGCGAACACTTTTGATCGGAACACCGACGAAACTCGGATGACTTTTATTCAGCTTTCTCAAATAAAGCAACATTTGTAGTGCTCTTCTAGCACCTTGCTTCCTCGAAATCCTACAAGTTTCTTGAACTTCTAAGGTGTTCTGTATACTTCGAGCAAGTTTCATGAAACGTTTTGAAACCTTTGAAAAGTTTCATGAATTTCTGAACAGTTCTCTGAATGTATGGGAAGTTCTCTACTTCTCTGGAAAGTTCATTGAACTTTTGGGAAGTTCCATGAACTTCTGGGAAGTTCCCTGAACATCTTGAGTAGCTCTATGAACTTCTGAGAAATACCCAACTAAATATGATAAATTTTCTGAACATCTGGGAACCTCCTTGAATTTCTGGATAGTTGTCTGAACTTTTGAGAAGAACCCCTAAATTTTGGGAAGTGCCCAGAACTCACGTGAATCTCACAGAATTTATGGAAAATTTTCCTGGATTTCTAAGAAACAATCTGAATTTCAGGGAAGTTGCCTGGACTTCTAGAAAAAACCCTTAACTTCAAAGAAGCTCCCTGATTTTCTGGAAAGTTCCCTGATTTTCTGGAAAGTTCTCAGATCTTGGATGTTTCCTTAACATCAGGGAGAATAGCAAAACCTCGATGAGGTTTCCTGAATTTCTAAGAAGTATACCGAGTTTCTGTAAAGTTCCCTGAGACTGTAGGAAGATCACTGAGTTTATGCGATTTTTTTCGAATCGTTCATCAGTTTTTTCACCTCTTCCGGTGTTGGGAGACGCAAATCTGCGGGCCGTAAGCCTTCAGGGTGGATTATCCAAAAAACCTCAAGGTCACCAACCGTAACTCAAGGTCAAGTTTCCGTAGCTGAGAAACCGTACGCCAACATCCGGTTGGCTGCAGTGTACCTTTGTAGCAGGTCAACATTTCCAGCTACATAGCAACAGCTGGAAAAAGCCATCAGTTGACTCTAGCTGTCGCATAATGTCCAGGAACAACTTCCTTGGCATGTTGAAACGACGCAGAAAGTGCTGCTTGTCATAGGTTGTCGTGTCACTAAAGTAGCCCTGGAACAGCTTCTGATGACCAGGGATGCCATATTCACAGAAATGTCTGTAAATTTGCGGACTTTTAATTTTTGTGGCAGACATTTTATTTATGTTGCAGACTTTTACAGACATTTGAATATTTTTTTAAATTTCAAATAAAGGTATTCTCTGAAGTTCGGATTTGAAACGTAGAAGGATCTGAACAGTATTGTAGATTATAGACACTGTACAAAGACCGGACAACGCAAAATCATACAATCTGCCAACCCTGATAAATGTCATAAATTTGAGCAATTGATCTGGCACCACTTGTATTTGTACAAACTTGAAGTCAACAGCGCAATAGGCTAAAAAAAAGATTCGGTTTCGATGTTGGTAGTTTGTTTTGATTCCGTTTGAAGATATTCATTAAAAAGCATAGTGAAAAGTGCCGTGTAAAAAAATGAATTGTTTGGAGCGAAATTGTGGCAATAACCTGCGATGTGAAGTGAATTCTGTGGATTTCTTCCGGTTTCCAAAGAAAGATAATATAAGACAGAAATGGCTTGCATTCTGTAGCCTTTCGACAGATTTTCAGATTCTAGGAAGCCATAGGCTGTGCAGTGTATATACAAAATACTATAATTTGTTTTCTCCATTACTAATTAATTTGTTTGATTGATGTTCTTCACTAGTTTTGATAAATTTTTCCTTGCGCTATAGTTAACACACGTCGCATTTGTTAGTCGGGTCTTGATGCAGTTCAATCGTAAAGAGCTTTTCCGGTATAAACCTCAAGTCTTTCCGCTGGCCATTTTCTGGTACTCGTAATAACCAATTTCGGGACTTAATGTATCATTGGTAAAAACGATATTTGATAGTGCTGTGAATTACATTTGTTAATTTTTAGTAATCCAAACTTAAAAATACTTAAATATACTGAATATGGAAGTAGAAAATCCATTTATTCATAATTGGCTTTTGTCAAAACAATACTTGATCACAACACTTGCTCCTTTAAAGAGAATCAAAAGTTGACAGTCTGTTTGGCTGCATTTTTGACGGTGGGGCACTTGGAGACACAATGGGGCCGGAGATAAGAGGCTCTTTCCGAGGGTAGCATGGAGTCCATACTTATGGTAGTATTCAATCCCACACATGTTCAATTCCATGCGAAAAATTACTGTCAAAGCGTTGATAATATTGGTCCTTTGCCATTAAGTCAGGGGTTGCTGAGTATTTGCTCTAAAGCCC
The DNA here is from genome assembly GCA_034211315.2 of Aedes japonicus. Taxonomy (NCBI): domain Eukaryota; kingdom Metazoa; phylum Arthropoda; class Insecta; order Diptera; family Culicidae; genus Aedes; species Aedes japonicus. The sequence goes on along the minus strand of JASCZW010007464.1, from coordinate 54,531 downwards.
AGTCGGTTGCCAATCGGTCGGGGTGGGGGAGGGAGGGGGGGGCCGGTTGCAGAACAACAGTAAACGTTCTGAGCTAAAACTCCGAATTTTCCAAAGTACTCCTAAATTCATCATATCAGTACATTTGTACTAGGGATTTAGAAATATATCCCTGAATTAGTCCTAGATTCCTAGAAGTATAGAAAAAAAAACCCACAATTAAGGGGAGCATCCTGGAAAGGTTAGAAGACGACATCCCAGAGCTTCGGAGAGATAATTTCCGAGGGAAAAAAACTTCTCCGATGGTCAGGCAGAAACTTCTCAAAAGTATTGGGAGCAAGCAGTTCAAGCAAGAAGAACCTTAAAAATTCAGGACCGAATATTACCGAAGCTCATGATCATATTTACCAGAACTTCAGGAGAGCTTCCCCAAGTAGAAGAAGAGATCTTATCAGAGCTTCTGTACAAAGTGGAGGGAAGAGGACTTCTTTACAGTTAGGAACTCTTCAAAGGTTTTGGAGTTCTTGCCAGAAATTCCAGATTGAACTTCCCAGAAGTTCAGAAAAAAAAAATTTCCCCAAATTTTAGACGGGAACTGATTTCCTCAGGAAGTGCTAGGTAGATTTAGTAAAGCTCAGAGGAGAACATTTCAAAATTTCAGAATAAGAGGGAGAACAGAATAAGTTTCTCCAGGAGCATTGTGGGTACTTGTTTCTAATTTGAGCACGAATTTCCCAATAGTTCCTGAGCAAACTTCCTTAAAGTTCTGGAGAAAACTTCCCAAAAGTTCAAAAGTCCAGGAAGAAAATTCAAGTACAAATTTAAGGGAATTTTTTTAGAAATTTTGGAGACGGTTCTCCCAAAAAAAATTATAAAAATGTCCTCGGACTCAGGATGGGACCGATCAGAAGTTTGGAAAGAATAAGCTCAAGACAAAACTCCCCCGCATTTCAGAAAGAAACTTACCAGGGAGGGCACTACCTATAGGATCAAGAATTAATTTTTCCAAAAATTCAGTAAATAATTCCTCAGAAGTTCACAAGAGGACTTCTCAGAAGTTCCGAAGAGACCAAAAGTTTAGTTGGAGCTACCCAGAAGTGCTAGATAGCTTCCCTTAACTTTCGAATCGAATATTCCACCATTTCAGAATGAGAACTTCTCGAAGTTCAGGAAGAAACTTTCCAGAAGTATAGGGGGAGCTTTCTAGTAGTTCAAGCAGGAACTTCTCATAAATTCAGGAACAAACTTCCACCCCGAAGTTCAGGAGAATACTCCCCTGAAGTTCAGAAGAGAACATCTCGGAAGTTCAGAAAAGAACTTCTCAGAAGTTCAGGAAGAAACTTCTAACAACTTTAAAGAGATTTTCCAAGAAATTCTGGCGAGTACTTTCCCAAAGTTTTGCGGAAATTTTCCTCGTAGTTCAGGATGGGACTTATCAGAAGTTTTGCAAGCAACTATGTTCAGGAAAAAACTTACCAAATGTATCTGGAGGGTAAGGTTGGGTTCTTAAATGTGAATTTTGAAGAAAATAAGAAGTTACTGATTGGGAAACAAGAAGAATTTAAAAATTTAACACTTCATTTGATCACTTTTTAAAAAGTTAAAAAATTTAACCTTGAAACACTTTTTTAAATTTTTGCTGGTAAAAAAGTGTTTCAAGGTTTAATTTTTTATCTTTTTAAAAAGTGATCAAATGAAATGTTAAATTTTTAAATTCTCCAAGTTTCCCAATCACAATAGTTCTACTAATATACTCAAAAAAGATTTTTTTTAAAAATAGTGTTTAAAAAAAGTGAAAGTGAAGAGGTGACTGGCAACAAGTTCACGAGTAATTTTGTCTGAAGTTCAGGAGGAAACATACAATCCTATACCATACAATCCATAAAAAAATCCAGAAATGTTAACATAATCACACATATAGCGTAAATGACATAACTCGTTCTCTAATTACGTCTTTTTGTTGAAAAAAGTCTAGAATTACAGACATTCCCAGACATTTCAAATTTTTATCACAGATATTTGAAAAAAAAATATGGCATCCCTGCTGATGACCCAAACGGAAATCACGGTCGACATTCGGGCGTCTTCCAAAACGTCATCCTCCCCAAGTAACACACAAAACATCTTTTTAGAATGATTTATAATTGTTTGTATTATAAATGTATTATAAAAGTTTTTTTAAACATGTCAAGTTTGAAGCGGTTTACAACTCTCGTATTCTATTTCACTCAGACAAACGGTCGAGCTAAAAATACTTTTTTCACTGCTGCAAGCGATTTATACTTTGTTTCTATAAACATGGTTCCATACATTTATAATACATAAACAGGACAATCTTTTATGGGCAGTTCTATATAGTGTTGAAATTACATCACACCAACCATGTTTTGCAAAACGTGTTCTTTTTTCTCATTACGATGAATTTGTTGTACAAGATTGTGGTTTTACTACCAACGGGGAGCATATCATAGATACTCAGATTTCACTTTTCAACAATCTGAGTTGGCTTAGCAAAGAAGCTACGAACCTATCACGCCAAGGACTAGAGTTCAAATCCCACGCTTGGCGGTGTTTTATTTTTTTGTATGAGGATTTTTTTTTCCATTTTATGTTTTATAAGGCTTTACTTTTTGCGCTTTTTGCGTCATATTAAAGTATGATATAAAGTATTATAAACCTACATTTATTACCTGTTTTTGTCATTTAACAGTACTTTCAACTTGTTTATTACAAGATGTGTTGCTTGGGTCTCGGTTTCGACTCATGTTTTTCCGCTGCCAAATTACAAATCAGCATTATCTAATATCGTTTAAATGAGATGCAAGCATTTACACACTCACCGTCAGCCAAACGAAAGAGCAGTAAAATATTTTTGGTCAAACCAATACATGGCAAAAAGTTTGCGAAAAATCTGCTGTCTCTGAAAAAAAAAAAACAAAACTTCTGACCTCTGGATGTTGAATGATTGACAGGATTGGTGGGTTTAATAACAAGGTCTATTTTAGCTGGTTCTATTCAAGTTTGCTGATGCAAAACAAGTATAAAGTTGTTCCAAAAATAGACCACTGCTGAAGATGCCCTAAGCGGTACGTTTTTAACAGACTGAACAAAACCAGCAGAAAATGATCCCAATGCAAATCTGTTTGTCTTAGCCCTTCCTTGAAGGAATTGTAGACGACGTGCATGCCGCAGCTAACGATGTTGAGGATAGTCAATTATTTGAACGCCTTCCAGTTGACAAACGGGCCATCCCTATAGCAATGAACTATCTTCTACAGCAATGCTGGATTTGCAGAAAAACACTGTTTCATTCCGGGTAAACGACAAAAACGCTACTCAAATCATTTGAAAAAGGTGTGAGTATGGTTCCTACCATATGACAAAAATTCCCGATGGCTTTTGAAATTCCCGACTTTTCCCCGCATATTCCGATTTTCCCAAGTCTGTGGCCACCCTGCGATCATGACTTTTAAATATCTCTCCGTTTAATCGTTTTCGTGTTTCGTTAAACTTTGAAAATGTCAAGTCCTAGAATCGAACTCAACTTTTCAGTCTTAATCTGTTGCTCCACCATTGAAGGTCGGCTCGGTTCAATACCATTCTCGGATAGAACGCAGCCAAGTCGAGGTCAACCTTCCTTCTGCTCTTTTCTTATCCATCGAGGTCAACAGCTCGTAAAAACACTCAAGGCGGGCGGCTTGGTATCTTGACTTTATTTTTTTTTTCAATTAATTATTTGTTTGAGCAGCACAATGGTTCTTGAGTTTGAAAGTTTCCGAAGTCACGCAGCGATGTTGACACGAGACGAAATTATACCGAAACATCAAATGGGAAAGTTTGACACTCGAAAACATTCTGTTTAACTTCGGCTCGAGAGCGCGAGAAATTAAATCGCAATGAGTGTTGTTCAATGCCGTACGATTTGTTGGAATCGCTCTCGAAGATTGGTTCAAAAGTTCAAAAGTCAGAAGATGCTGCAAATAGAATCTTTGTTTTTATTATGTTTCGAGCGAAGAGCCGAATAGAATTTAACATCGCAGGAACGAATTCAAGGCTAATCGAGCGTTCATTTTCAGCGAAATGTAATGAAAATCGCCAACAAGTATTCTACCGGCAATGCTAGTGAAAGAGGCGCCAACATGAAGAAAGTGCGCGAAGAAATGCTTTCTTCGTGCTTCCGCTTTCCATGCACATCGGTTGGCGATCGATGCGGTTAGGTTGGTATGTGCTGTGCATTCATGTGTGGGTAGGGCAAACTTTGCTTTTTGCTGTACAAGGCGGGTAGTGGTCGGGGAAGTGAACTTTTATTTTGAAAGCTTTCGTATGTAATTGGACGGAAGAAAGAGTTTTTGAGCTTGTTTCGAACTTGTTGATTGCATTTGGCGGAGCAGAAGTTGTTTTATCGAAATGCATTTATGTTATGATTGTAATTTATTTCTGTTGTCCTAGCTTCGGATGGACATACTGTTCTGATTCTTATTTCGCTTAAAGCATGTTCCACAAAATATTGTCTTAAAACAAACCAAAATCATCTCACTTCCATCCGTTTTTTTTCTTCAATAGGAAGCTCCCGTATCGTCAAAGGAAGTAGGTTAAGCTGACATTTCATGAAAAAGATATAAGATTTTTTAATAAAAGAGTTATTTCAATAGGGCAGCCAAGATTCAAACATCGATCACCTTGTTGAGCAAATGTAAATTTCGGACACTAAATTTTGTATACGGTTGCTTAGACTTTTGTTCAAAAAAACCAGAACCGGTTTAGAACTTCCGAGCTATTATTTATAAAGGAATCTGCACATTTAAACAAAACAAAGCTTAACCAACTTTTTTTGTCACACTTCTAACATTTCATACAGTATATCTAGGTACAGCTCGGGCTCGATTAACGGCAATCCATATTTTCGACTTCAAATATTAATTACGCACAAATTGCCATACCAATTCCTTGAAGTAATACCTTCGTTGGTTAGGGAATACAATTCCCTTTATATTGATGTAGAAGGAGATGTTTGCTAATCACCATGAGGCACCAAGGGTGAACAGTAACGTTTGCTAGAATGGAAGATGTTGAGAGTTCCGTCAGTGTACGGCAGGTTGGGAATAGAACAGGAGTAATGAAAATTGAGCGAAGGGCATAGGTAAAGTAGTACTCGAACCAAGGACGTTACCCTTTGCCTAACATTCCACTGCGGGGTAGGTCGAGGCACGGACGAATCCGCCACCCCAACAGGCACAAAGTAACGTGTTGGTACGCGCTCATGTACTACCAATAGTTTCTAGCGGTAGTTTATATGCACTCTGTTTTGATGTACACATGGTAGAGGAATTCTCTCTTTTTTGGGTTTGTTTTTGATTTGCAACGTCTGAGATCGCTCAGGTTTTTTCTCGTCATCTCTAACGAAGAGACTTCGGAGAGAAATACTGTGAAGCGTTGCGATACTGGTCCCCACCAGTATGATTAATGGTTACCCCCAGTAGTACATGAGCGCGTACCAATACGTTACTTTTTGCCTGTTGAGGTGGCGAATTCGTCCGTGCCTCGACCTACCCCGCCGTTGTGTGGTAATGAAAATTTCGAACAGCTCAAGAGAAATTTCAATCAAACATACTCTTTATTGGGAAAATTGATTTCGTCGTCCTGAAAAGGACGAATTTTAATTGTTTATGGATGGAACATGGTTCAAGATTGAAATTTTCTTCTCAGTCTTCTTGAGCTGCTGGACGTTTGACTGGACACAACACTGTGAAATGGTCACATCAGAGAAAAGTTTATTCAGCACCTCGTCGTTGCGGATGGCCAGCTGCAGGTGACGTGTGATGATTCTGGTCTTCTTATTTTCACGGGTAGTATTTTCTACCAACGTGCTCGGTGAACTCGTCTGTCTCATACGGATGCATAGCAAGAACTGATGGTTGGTCGGACGTCTCCAAATGTTTTATAATCGCTGGCTTTGTTGCAGTATGGCAGTGCGTGATATCATTTTTGACCAATAGCTTTGTGCGTTTAGACATTTTTCTTTTAAGTACTTTTCAATAAGTTTAAACAAATTTAATAAATTAAATTAGCAACAGGGATTAAGCTTTGATGTTCTACCTTTTGAATGAAATACTTATCGTAAAATTGCTGTGGGTCAGAGAGAAGATATTATCGTTCAAAATATCCAAACCTCCAAACGGTGCCCCTATACAGGAATAGTAGAGAGAGACGTAAATCCTACGTCAAAAAGTGAATTCACGATGAATTCATCTTCCTTTAAGTCTTTTGAAAATGCTGGACCCTGATCATGATCGATTCTGAATGGATTCATTCAAATCTATCTATCTATCGATATATATAAAAATGAATTTCTAGGGTTCATAGACTTTTGTGGGAGAGGGGGTGAAGAGAGGTTTGTCCAAAGTCTAAGCTTTATACCAAATTAAAAAAAAAAAATGCATGGTGAAAGGTCAATGGGGGGGGGGGGGTCTGATATTTCAAAAATGAGTACATGATTTATGAACAGGCCCTTATAGACTCGGAAACTACTGAACTACTGAAGAGAATTTCTGGGCCGGGAATGATTTCTATGCTGGTTTAAGATTTCTCTCCCCTTTGGAGGTTGGAGGGGGGGAGGCTCCTACACAAATGAAACCAAATTTTCTGTATAACTTAGGAACTGAACAAGCAAATATAATACAAATATAAATAAATTTGGAATGTAGAGGTGAAACATAATATTCCGAATAACATGAGAACTAATCAAGCAAATGGAACCAAATTTGGCATAGGGGTTTTTATAAGTTCTGATAGTAGTTTGAATCCCTCCCAAGTCACGAAAGGGGGGTGCTTGAGCTACTCTCAGTGCTACAGTATGCACAATACGTTAATCTAAGATTTTGAAAGTGAATATGAAGATCAATTCGACAGGATACGGCGTAGTTTGAAGATAAAACCATGAAAAAACATAAACTCGCCAGCCCTATTAAATATTCATTGTCGTCATAGTGTTTGTTGTTGTAGCTACCGTAAGTTGTGACTTAAAGTTTGATTGCTTTGAGTTAATTTATAATTGTTCCAATGTAGGACCGACCGATAGATCGAGAGTTGCCAGTGCGTAGTATTTGTTATATAGAAAAACTTACAATAAGTTATTTGTTTGTAACCTTGTTTGTTATTAATTTCGTTAATAAGATTGTAGTTCGGGAGTCGGCGAACCATACTGGGGAATTGTTTTTTCCTTGCCCTTCGGTTCAAAAAGGGGTATGGGCGCGTTCTGTCGAGTTGGTCGCGGCAGATTTCATGTGTGCCCCATCAACGTTTAAGAGTGCCTGAAGCAAATGGACAGCTTGTAAAGATCACTTGAAGATGCGATGGGGGATCATTGCCCTGATATTCCCAAATGAAGCACGTTGTAAAACGCTTCTTATATTCTATAACCAAACATAATGGAATTGAGTAAATCAGCGAAAATTCAACAGGAATGATCTCTCATATGCACCCGTCGAACCATTCTGAATGACCGTTGTGAGAATATCGCCATGAAAATTTCACATGCGCAGCGTGTCACCAATCACTGATCCTTTTTTCAACTCTTCAAAAGCAGTAACATCGAGACAACACTGAGCAATAAGTGAAGAATGGTATTAACCCTGACCAATTTTACTTTCAGGCAAACTTTCTAACACAAGGTAAGCAATCAAATGACCATTACAAAATATACTGAATATCCACGACATAATATATAACGGGAAAAAAGAGGGACCATCAGGGCACCCAAGTGAAATGATTTGGATAGGGAGCATGGGACTGCCTCCTCCTTATTGTGAACATTTCACGGAACGAGGGCGGGCTCTTCGACCCCATCTATTGGGTTTATTCTGACAATCGAGGGCTCGATTCTTATGCTGTGGGTGTACACTTGCTTTTGGAAAGAGATACTCTTCCCTATATTCGCGGGTTTCACGTAAGTGTATTTGCTTACGGGCCCACCCAAACGTTTTTGGCCCTTCATACAGGGGTTGCATGATCACAAACAACAATAGAATCCTAATCAAATCGTTTTTCAGATTATTCCACTACAAAGATTCGAGCTAGACAATTTATCCATTAGATAATTCATTTAAAAGCAATTCAACCAGTAAGGCAACAAAAAATGAACTGATTTCATCTACAGATGAAAACTTCTTCAAAAACTGTTCATTTGCTTTACAGCGATATAATTGTGAAAAGCTATTGATGTCAACCACAAATGTTCGCAAGTATTCCCAGCGATCAGGAAATCCTATTACAATGCAAATCACAGAATTCCGTATAAGCACATTATCAAAAGACAAGCCAATATTCGACCTGCCTGCTGCAGAACAAATACAGTTCCAACACTAATGGAGCCACCAGTTTAGTTTTGGGCTGATCAAGGGTATCCCCCCCAAAAAAATTCCAAACCGAAAAAAATCAGGACCGGCCCTACTTAGTCAAATCTTTACTTTCAACCACAACAGAATTGGTAAGGAATTCCCCGACAATCAGCCAGACAACCCACTACTATTTTATGGTATCTTCTCTAGCGCTGAAGGCCATTTTTTTTATAAATTCAAAAAGAAGTCCTCTATAGCAGTATACCGCGCGCGAGGCTCAAACTTTTGTAGACTACTTTCTTTAATTTTTATTAACTACAACAACATGAACAAAATCTCAATGTTGATAGAAATGAGAAAAAAAATGTATGAAATCAGTTTGCAAAGAACTTCGTCAAAATAAAATTTTCATTTTAAAAAAACATGACAAAGTAACATAACCGTACAAGAAATAGTCCATACAAAATAATCCGTTTTATAACAGTACAATCTACATAAATGATTTAAAAAATTTGCTCACTGTTAAGCATACAGTTTTAACATTTCACACGTTAAAACTGTATGCTTAGTCTTTTAAGTTCTGAATGTGAACTGTATTGTTTGAAGAACGGGAAAAGACATGAGTGGCACGTTCTTTAGGAAGTCTGTCATTTTTTTTTGGATTCACTGACGACGATGATATCGTAGCACGTAACTTTCAGATGATGGTGGAAACGTACAATAAAACTTAAGACTGAAGAAAGTAGGATTGGACTTATGATTGATGCGTTGAAAACAAAATGTGTGAAAGGAAGAGGCTCCTTAGAAGACAATATTAGCCTTTAAACGACGAATTCTTGTATCAGGGTTCATTGATGACAGCCGATAGCAACACTAAAATAGAAATACAGAGGTGCATTATGTCTGGCAATGGTGCCTCCTTTGGACCCCAAAGGACGCTACGATCGAACCAAGTTCACCGAACTACAATGTTGACCAGCTACAAGACATTTCTTAGACCGGTAGTCCTCTACGAGCTGTTGATGTTTGATGACCTACGGTGGAGTGCAGATCGAAGAGGGAACATGGAGATGGCGAATGAACCACGAATTTTATTATTTTTATGGAAGAACATTCCGTCGTACTCACCGCTAAAATCGGTCGACTACGGTAGGCTGGGCATGTCGTAAGCATGTCGGACGACAGCCCAGTTAAGATTATTCTACTAACCGACAGGCACAACAAGAAGAGGCACTTAACGATCATAGCGGATTGGTCAAGTAGAAGACGACCTGCGAACCCATCGTAGACTGCAAGGCTGGCAAAATGTAGCCATGCACCGTTTAGAATGGAGACAACTTCGGTGTACAGCAGAGGCCACACCGGCCTTGGTCTGATTGGTGAGTGACATATGCTGCGTAATGGCCCTCAATAAGGAACTGTAGAAATGCTTCAGAGAACACTAATATGGGAGACAGGCGGATCACCGTATGACGGATGAAGTCAAGCAGTAGAAGAAGGTGCGATTGTCACACCTGACTTCATTGGATGTTCATCTTGAGTGTGTAAAATCAATTATCTTCTCTTATCTTCCATCTTAATAACTTCTGATGCACTACATGAAAACCGGTGAAACTCTGACCATCTGAAGAGAACCACTAAGAGTCACTGAGCGTACCACCACGAATTCCAAGTGTACAATTTCAAGCCTTAAGAAAATATTCCTGGTTGCCATATCAGTTACAATACTTTTGAACTTCGGTGCCGCTAATTTAAAGCGACCAATATCATAGCCTCATAGCCTAAGTAAGTCTCTTTCTCTCTGGAAGATCGTGTTAGTTTTTATTTTTTAAATTTCTTACTTATTTCTTATTGTGGTACCGTAAAATGAAAATTACTTAGTAAAAAGAGCTTTTTCATAACTTTGATAAGTTTCTATTCCGTTGAAAATTCCCAAGCAACCAAAAGATCGAATTTTACTTGAGATAAGAGCTCAGAAGTTCACATTTCTTTGAAATTTAGTTTCATGGATGTGTTTTGCTGAATAACAAGACACTTCACGGACAGGCAGAACTTAATTTTCGTCAAAGTGTCATTAACATCCAAAGCAACTCCAAAGTTGAAGAAAAGTTTCTTGTTGCTATGCAACTTAACCTTCAAGTTCATATGTTGTTAGTTGAGAACTTCCTTTGAACATCAGAAAATCGCTAACAAAAAGTTCAATAAAAGTACTAACCGTTCTTTTAATCAGCGCAAAAGTTCACAATACATCTTTGTTGAATTACTACCCTACTTTTTGAAGTAAAGTGTGTTTCGATCAAAATTTGGTCAAACAGTTATGTGTGTGAGTTGATCAAAAATTTTATTAATAAATCAGATTCATTTTCTTTTTCAATTTCAGTAATACAGAATACAGGAGAAATATTCAGCTAAGCTTCCTTTTTACCGAATGCAAATTGTCGGATCTTTCGTTTAACACCTGCCATAAGATTTTGTACAGTCTCATTCTCCACTTTATTCGCCGCAGTTTGTCTTTTAACTGTATCTCGCTCACAATAACTTTTCGAGTCTTCTTAAGGTTCCGCTTGAAGATGGCCCAATATTGTTCGATTGGGCGGAGCTCTGGCGTGTTGGGAGGGTTCTTGTCCTTGGACACCACTTGAACGTTGCTGGCAGCATACCACTCCATGGCTTTTTTCCGTAATGGTAAATTGCCAAATCCGGCAAAAATAGAACGGAACAATTGTGTCGCTGCAGGAAAGGCAGTAGAAGTTGTTGTAAGCAATCGCTCAGATAAATTTCCGGGTTGACGGTTCCGGTCGCAATATGAACGTTGCTCTTCAAGTCACAGGTACAGATGACCTGCCACACCAAATATTTCTTCGCGAACTATGACAGTTTAATGTGCTTGAAAATATCTGCCATCTTTCTCCGTCTGGTTGCCGTATAAAATTCTTGTCCAAGAAGCTGTTCAAAGTTTGCCTTTAAGTTTCATCGTCCTGTACCACGCAATCAAACTTCGTCAGCATCGTCGTGTACAACTTTTGCGTTCATGTTTTGGCCAACGTAAGTCAAGAGTCCAGCTTGTTTTCTATCCACGGTTGAAGGCACCCAGTTTCTTTGCGACATCTTAGACGGAGAGGTTGAGGTTCCGCTCGAAACAGCGGGCAACTCTTTTTGTCGTCGCTGTGGCCTCCGGCTTTCGATTTCTCCCCGATCTAGCTTTTTTGGCTGTCGACGAACGTTCACCAAACACTTTTAATACGGTGGTAGCTGTTGATTTAGCCACATTCAACAATTTCGCCAACTTGGCGTGAGAGTAGTTTGGATTCTCGCCATGCACGTGCATTATTTTGATGCGTTGCTTCTTTTCCTTCGACGACATTTTGATAACTGAAGTGGTAATATTAATACCAAAATAGAGGCATGATGCTAAACGCACACATGTTCAAAATGGGGGGCTAAATTTGGAAATGGAATGGAAATGCGTCAAGTTTAAGTCGACGAAATTTTGATTGGAACACCCTTTACACGTACAGTTTTGAGTAAAACGTTAAAAATGTCACAAAGATTGTTTACTTTTGAAGAGTGAGTGGCTTATTTAATTTTTGTCACTCAACGAAGTAAGCTTAGTTGTACTACAGAGTTCTAGATTTGGAGTTCTAGAGATTTTGAGGTTCAGATAAAATTAAAGCGAGCCGGAGGTGACGCCGGCGTAGTTGTTAACATCCATACATCTTACGCCAAAGTCACGAGTTCGAATCTCACCTCCGGACAAGTTACGAAAATATCCAAAAAGGATTTGAGGAAGTACTACGGGTGATGAACCTTAAAATCAGACTATAGGGAACAAAAAAAGTACTAAAGCATGAAATCAACGCTTCGAGTAAAACCATAGCTTAACCCACCTCGCTAATATGGCACAGTGGTAAGTGTCCCGGTATGAAAGAGGAGGACTCGAGTTGGAGACTAGGTGGTAAGTAGTTATGAAAAATTTAATTTACTTTATAAAAACTCATCAAATTAAACTCAATCATCATTGCACAACAAAGCACTCTAAAAATAAATTTACGGCAAGATCAGAGAAAATAAAAAATATCGAATATAATAGCCTTTTTGTTTGGTTTTGTTGAGTTCGTTTGAGGTACACTGAAGTTTTTTTTACGACGGTAATGGTACCGCGTAAAAAAAAACCGCGCTATTTCAAAAAACGACGTAAAAAAAAACCGCGTTATTTCAAAAATCGACGTAAAAAAGCCAAGGAAATAAAAATTATTTTTCATATTCATATTGAAATGATATGGTCATAAAAATGTTTTGGTGGTGGAAAAACATGGTTCCAGTAACATTGGCCACCGGGAATCTGCTACAAATGGATAGAGGTTGTTAATTCAATGTGTGAGCAAAGCAGTCCAGAGAAGTTATAGAGAGTTTTTGTTTTCGGCAAAATATCTCAGTATGTCATTCATCGTCTTTTGACATTATCATATTAGTTCCACATCATGCCGCAGAGATTGCGCTGCAGTCTATCTTTTCTAAATTAAGCGCTAGAGAGTTGCCGTCTCCGGTCTTTCTTCAAATAAGGTTAAAAAAACAATCTACAATATACTAAATTAAATTGTTGTCAAAATTTCAAATACTACACTTCTCTCCAGCTTTGGATTGTATAGCCATTTAAACGCCAACTAGCAGTTGTGTGCCCAACACCGGTAAATCAGGCCGACAGGGTACACGGGTACCCACCAAATTCAAATGGTTGTCACTCTGGCAAATATTGGCCGATTTTTGTTTTGCTTTCACCGTTAGACTTAGAAACTCATCTGCTTTATGGAAATTGGCAGCAACGTTCGTTTGGATTCATCTGGTTCCCGTAAATCCGGGTTTCCGGGGTTCGGTACGGAGACACTATTTCGGAATATCAAGAAAATTTCTGGAAAAGACTGTTAAAACCTTTGGAATAATTCCTTAAAATACATTTCTATTCCATATACCTCAATATGCCAACTTGTCCCAGGACCGATTATTCCGGAACAGGTTCCCAGAAGGCCTAGAGTGGCGACGGACATATACAGAAGGAAACCTCAGCAAAATGGGTATCAACATTCAGGAAATTTCTTCAGTAAAATATCTGTCAACATTTTGTGGCCTTTTGGTGACGTGTTCTCAGACTGGTTATTCCGGAACAGGTTCCGGTGGGCCTTCAAGTGGCCATAAACATTTTCAAAATAAAACCTCGGATATATGGGTATCAAAATTCATGAAATTTCTTCAGTAGGATATTTGTCCACAAACCAGTTTTCCGGAACAGGTATTCGTGGGGCCTCGAATGGCCATGTACAAATTTAGAAGCAAACCCTAGCAGTATGGGTATCAACATTCATGAAATTTCGTCAGTAAGATATTTCTCAACGTTTTGGGGGCATTTGATGATTTGTCTTCGGACCGGCCATTCCGGATCAGATTCCCGTGAAGCCTTGAGTGGCCATGAACAAATTTTAAAGGAAACTTCGGCAATGTTTGGCATACGGGAAACTGTACTAGGATGACCGTTACGTTGATAAGTCATCAGATGTCCATAAAACGTTGAGAATATCCTACTTAAGAAATTTCATAAATTTTGATACCCATATTGAGAGACCTTTCTTCTCAAAATGTTTATGGCCAATCGAAGCCATACGGGAACTTGTTCCGGAATGACCGCTCCAAGGAAAAATCATAAGATGTTCACAAAACGTTGAGAAATATCCTACTGAAAAAAAAGTCATGAATTTTGATACTCATATTGCCAGTGCTTCCTTCTGAATATGTTTATGGCCACTCAAGGCCTCACATGAACCTGTTCCGAAATAAACATTCCAGGAACAAATAATCAAATGGCCTTAAAACGTTGACATATATCCTACTGACGAAATTTAATGAATTTTAATACCCATATTTCCAGAACTTCCTTCTGAAATTTTTCGGGAACCTGTTCCGGAATAATCAGTCCGGGGACAAATCATCAAATGGTCACGAAACGTTGACAAATAACCTACTGAAGAATATTCATGAATTTTGATACCCATATTGCAAGGGTTTACTTCAGAAAATGTTTATGGCCACTCGAGGCCTCACGAGAACCTGTCCCGGAATTACTGGTTCAGGGACAAATCATCAAATGATCACAAAAAATTGACAAATTGACAAATTGACATCCTACTTTTCACGAATTTGGTACCCATATCGTCAGGGTTTACTTCAGAAAATGTTTTTGACTACTCCAGGCCTCACGGGAACCTGTTTCGGAATGACCGGTTCAGGGACAAACGGTCACTCCAAGGCCTACTTGTCTGGTGGACCCAAAACAAGAAAAATCAATCTTTACATTACATCAGCACATATAATAAACTGTAAACAACATTTTTTCTTGTTCTAAAAAGTATTGTTCAGAGGCTTAATTGGGAAATTTACAATCAACACCAACAATTAAATTTTTTTCACGTATATTGTGACTTGACTATTTTTACGTTGTGTTTTTTTAAATAACGCGGTTTTCTTACGTCGTTTTTTGAAATAACGGAACGCGTAGTAAAATATCTTTTCCAAATGAAGCTTTAGAGAGTTGCCGTTCTCAGTAAAGTTGTTGAGAATGTAAAATATAGTCACTTGACATTATCAGATTAGTTCCAAATTGCGCCGCCATCTAAATTGCCAAATCGAGCTCTAGGATGGTGCTGTCTTTAGCAAAGATGTTAATTGTATATAATAATGGCATTCAATATAATCACGTTAGATCCAGATCGTACCTTAGAGATGGCGCTGCCATATTTGCGGCATGAATAAGAACTAATATGACATTGTCAAAAGACGACGAATGACATACTGAGAAATTTTGCCACGGACGGTAACTCTTGAGCACTTCATTTGGAAAAGATAATCTGCATCGCCATCTCTACAGTATACCTACATAATGTGGAACTAATATAACAAAGTCAAACGACGACAAACAACATACATACATCTCTAGCGCTTAATTTAGAAAAGATAGACTGCAGCATCTCTGCGGCATGATTTGGAACTAATATGATAATGTCAAAAGACGACGAATGACACACTGAGAAATTTAGCCGAAACGAAAACTCTCTATAACTACTCTGGACTGCTCTGCTCACACATTGAATTAACAACCTCTATCCATTTGTAGCAGATTCCCGGCCAATGTTACTGGAACCATGTTTTTCCACCACCAATACATTTTTATGACCATATCCTTTCAATATGAATATGAAATATAAATTTTATTTCCTTGACTTTTTTTACGTCGTTTTTTGAAATAACGCGGTTTTTTTTACGCGGACTGCGTAAAAAAAACCGCGTAAAAAAAACCGCGTGAAAAACACCGCGTGAAAAAACCGCGTAAAAAAAACCGCGTAAAAAAAAACTTCAGTGTACTTTTTGAGCTGATTAGCATTCTCTACTACCTCTTGAACGAACTTTCGTGAACTTCAAAGTTTTCTTTAGAAGTTGATAAGAAGGCTGCTAGAAGCTTAAACATTGAATGCGAACTTGAAAGTTCGGTTAATTACTTAAAAAGTAAACTGATTTGAACTCTCACCGTAATCCTTCGACTTGCTAGTTAAGCCAAAAAACACCATTTTATCAGAGCTTTTGGTTGCTTGGGTTCTCATCAAGATTCAAATCATTACATGTTCGCTAGATATCGATTAAGGTCTGTATCCACATTAATCCGGACACCTTCAAATCATTGTAACTTTTGAAATATTGCACGTAGGAATTTCACTGTGGTACAGCTGAGAGTCTATGATGAAAAAGACTATGATTGATGTTTACATTTCATGTTTAGTATTCAAGATGGCGACGAAAGAAAAAAAAGTGCGCGAGCGAATTTCAACGGGCGTACGGCAAATCCTGACTTGTCAATACGGGACCATGCAAACACATTGGATTTGCCTAAATTCACTGCTCACGATGTGCTCAAATCATTTTTGGAACATTTGAAGGTGGAGAGTAAACCGAGAAGTGACAAAAACATTGTACGCGCTGATCCGGCCATGGACCGAAAGGTGAAAAGGATATTAACGATAAACTCAAATCTCTCCATTCGAACGGAGGCTCGTAAAATAGGGATGTCACCTGGTTTTGTCCAAAAATCAAAACAACGTTTAGGATTTAAGTCGTATAAAGTAAAAACAGTTTCAAATCGCAACGACAATCAGAAATTGGCAGCAAAATCACGAGCTCGACGTTTGCACTGCGAATATTTGACGAAATTTTCATGCGTTGTTATGGACGCTGAAACTTATATCCTGGAGGATTTCAAGCAGCTTCCAGTGATGGCTTTTTATTCTGCTATGGCCCAAAATGCTACAGCTGAGCATTTCAGAACGAAGAAGGCATCGAAATTTCCCAAAACATACCTTGTGTGGCAAGCAATTTGCACGTGTGGCAATAAGAGTAAATTTTTCGTCACTGCAGGCACAATCAACAAGAAGATCCATCAGAAAGAGTGTCTGCAGAAACGATTGCTACCCTTCATCAAAAGTCACAAAGAAAAACCTTTGTTCTGGCCCGATTTGGCATCATGCCAATATGTTAAAACTGTGATGGAGTGGTACCAAGCAAATCAAGTGAACATTGTACCAAAAAGCTCAAACCCGCCAAATTGCCCAGAGCTACGACCAATCGAGAGATCTTGGGCTCTGATGAAGTGGAAGCTTTCTGCAAAGAAGCAAGAAATCAAAGACATCAAACACTTCCAGAAAATTTGGACAAATACAGCTTCTACGATTTCTGAAGGGTCTGTACAAACCCTAATGGACGGAGTTAAACGCAAAGTTCGAAAATTTTATGCAAATAAAGGGTGTCCACGATGAAATTGCCACACTATGAAATTGCTCTAACTTTTTAACCGTTGGGTAGAATTTAATGAAAATTTTGGTGGATTTAGTTCAATTAGTGCATTATTTACATCCTGCAAGTTTTAAAGTCCTGTGATCAAAACTCGCGGAAATGGAGTCGAAAGAACAGCTCGTGCGTGGTAAAATATTGCGCATTCATCGCGAGAACAAGGATCTCTCGCATCGTTCCATCGCTAAAACGTTGGGAATCGCGAATTCCACGGTATCGCGAGTGATTAAGCGGTTCGAGGAACGGTTGACCACCGATCGGAAGCCCAGAAGTGAAGGAAAAAGTATTCCGTACAACACCAAAAATCACAACCGCGTAGTTGGGGCCTTCAACCGAAATCCGAACGCCTCCGTTCGGGATGTGGCTAAGAAGCTGCACCTAAGCCGACGTTTTGTCCAGAAGGCCAAAACTAAGGCTGGGCTTCGAACGTTAAAGGTACAAAAGGCCCCTAATCGCGACGAGAAGCAGAACAAGTCCACCAAAACCCGTGCCAGGAAGTTGTACCTCAACATGCTGACGAAAGTTGAATGCTGCATCATGGACGACGAAACATATGTGAAGGCCGACTTCAAACAGATCCCCGGTAACCTGTTTTTCATGGCCAAGGATAAGTTCAGCGTTCCGGAGCATGTCCGCACTCAGAAGATGTCCAAATTTGCGAAGAAATTCCTGGTTTGGCAAGCCATCTGCACGTGCGGGAAGCGGAGTGCACCTTTCGTGACCCAGGACACGATGAACGGACAGGTGTACATAAAAGAGTGCCTTCAGAAGCGGCTGCTTCCTCTCCTGAAGGCCCACAACGTCCCAACAATCTTCTGGCCGGATTTGGCCTCATGCCATTACTCCAAGGACGTGCTGAAGCGGTATGCGGACAATAAGGTCAATTTCGTGCCGAAAATGTTCAACCCTCCCAACACTCCGGAGCTCCGCCCCATCGAGAAGTACTGGGCGATTATGAAGCAGCACCTTCTTAAACGACCTAAGGTAGTGAAGACAGTCGAGGAACTGAAGAAAGTATGGGTTTACATGCAAAAAACGGTTGATTTAAAGGTTGTGCAGAATCTTATGGCCGGGGTTAAGGCCAAGGTGCGGGCATTTGCGTATGGACTGTAAATAAAATACGAGTAAAATGGTAAAATGAAGTTTAATAGTTATTTCTCAATCCCTGGAAAATTGATGGCAATCGGATGAAAACTCGAATTTTGCGAATCAATTTTGTGTGTGGCAATTTCATCGTGGACACCCTTTACCGAATAACTATGTTTTGTCTTTACGAATTGTTAAACCACATCCCATGAAACTGAAATAAACAACTACGACGGAAATATAATGCGAAATTCATGTTTTATTCATGTTTTGAGGTGTCCGGATTATTGAGGATACAGACCTTATGTATACTGAATTACAATCTCAACCGACTCATATGGAAACGTTTATTAGGTCATCATGATTGAACACAAATAATTGCATTATCATCATCACTCGACGCCTAGATATTATTAATTGCTATCAACCACTCCTGGAGTTCGCAGCAAACAAAAACAAATTGCTTTTAATTTTAACCACAGAAAGTGAAAATCTAGAAGAAACCGTTCCACCAGTACGTAGCCTAATTTTCGTCATTAGTTTAATCTGAATAGGGGGTAAAATCAAAGCCCTGAAAAACGGACCCTAAAAATCGCAGTTACCGTAAAAGTTTTTTGCTCAACCGGTAGTACTAAAACCAATATTCTGACATAGTTTAAAACCACAAAACCAGCAATAAGTAAGCAAGCAAAACGTTAGCTGGGAATTTCACCTCAAGGGTGTCTTCGTGTTACCTCTCGCCTTATCGGCAAAGCCCACAACGCAAAAGTGCTGGGTTCGACGTTCGTTCAGATGGTAGATTTTTGTTAAACTGTTGATTTCCTCGACGAAAATTGTACTAACAACCAATTGTCATTAACTGCAGCCTATTCATACGCTTCATAGGCGTCAAAAACTTCTCAGAAGACATGCCAAAAGTTAAATGCAATTGCCAAAAATCTCTTTACGCACGCTCCGACTCTTATCGCCTGGTCGCAATCTACGGGGGCACATGATCGTACATGTTAGCAGTCCAAAAAACGACTGCAAACAATCGGATGGCTTCCATCGAGACACAGATAAAATCCCGTGCCGTGCAGAAATCCACTTCGCGCCAATGTTTTGAGAAACCTTCTTCGCATTCAAAGCATCTTCTCCGGCAGAGAAACGGCGTCTCATCCGATTTCAAACTTACCACTATGCTGACGGTTAGGTATAGTTGCTGCGTTATCACCGGTTGAATCGCAAATGTAGTGACGTTCATTGAACCACAACACTCCGGAGTTTGTACGCGCCGCAAATCTTGACCCGCTTCCGAATCACGTTTGGCGCGGTGGAAAACATGAAGTGCCTTCCATTTACTTGCAGTTAGGCCGCGCCGATTGAGCTGTTTTTCGTTACCGCTATATTGGTGGATGAGAAAAACATATACACACCCCCAAGCCCCCCAAGCGTCTCAATCCCCACTCTGAAGACTCATCTAGATGAGACTCTAGAAAACGTTCAATCTCACTGCATAACAATTTGTTTGGGAGAAAATGGGGAGGGAGATTATTTGCATTACCTGTCCCAGCCGCCCCCCCCCCCTCCCTCCTGCTTATGAAGCAGGTGTTTAAATATTCTTTCGATTCGAACAATTCCTCCATCAACAACGCAAAGTTATGTGGTTTCTTGCCTATTTTTCTACTTTTGCTCCCTTCCCAGGCCAATGACGAAGACAACCGTGATGCGGCAAATTCCACGCATCGTATTCTGTGTCGGCGAAAATTCCGCAACCAACATATGGGGCGTTTGGGATTCCGAAGATGGCTGGAGGTACGAGCGTCCCACAATAAAAAAAAATCGAAAAAAAACACCTGAAAATGCGTATCATTTTTGGGGAGATGTGTGGATGGAACAGCTTCTTGATATGATGACGATGACAACGATGATGGGTTTAAAAGGCCAGAAAACTCGTTAACCGGCAATCACTTTGACGTGCCGAAAGGAAAAAAAAAATGTTGTTGATTGATAAATATCAACCCAACGTTATCCCCACCACATCGAACGAAACTAATGTGAAGAAAGGCGATGATTGAGAATGTCAAAGCCAAGAATTGCTTTATTGAAACTCTTAATTAAAAAAAATGACATAATTAACCTAGTGCCGTCAAATTTGATCAAACACCTATTCGAACAATCTCCATGAGATGGGTGCCAAGTTTGATCAAAATTGACATCGCCTCAGTGGTTTGATGTGGTAATGCTGTGAATGCGGAGTCAATGTTCGTCAAACACGGATGAACGAGTGCATACAAAATAGAGAGGGTTTTGTTCGGTAAAATCTTGGTTGCATGACACAATCACAATCCGATCTTACACTGCTTCAATGAAAACTGTACTCGAAAAAATGAGGGGCATTTTTTGTTTGTAACGTTTTGGTGTGTGAATGAAAATTGATGAAATTTCGACCAAACTAGCTAAGATTTTTTGTCATTGTTGAAGACAAAGTCGGAGTGAACCATAGTATAAAAATTGTTAAAGCTAATAATAAAAGGTATTATCAGTTGAAATCTGCTTTCAGTAGTCAAGCAGCAAATTTTGAGAAGAATCAAGTTAGTGTGTTAAAAATGCTTATAGAGAATACAAAATCAGTGGGGTTGTGTACAAGATACGACCGGTTGACGTAGACTACGTTAAGCCAAGTGATGCATTATAATGTCAGGGAAATTCTGTGCGGCTATTATTAGCGTTGAAAATGTTTCAATTATTCGTGCCGGAAGCTTGCCCTTACCGATAGAAGCAGTTTAAGTCACAATATGCCGGGTGCGGCTCTTATGGGACATTAGACCAGCATTTTGAAGCCAGTATGTAAGAAAATTCTATTGTACGCTCTTGAGATATTATTTGGTGGCCCTGAAAGAGGCCGTTTGGTTTTATGAAGTCAATATGTGGGAAAATTCTCTTGTACACTCTTTATAACTCTTTGGTGGCCCTGAAAAGGGCATTTTGGTTTAAATGATGACACGGCCACGGTTGCACGTTTTACGATGGACTATCTTTAAGGCCTAGAAGATAGTTGAGAATCTGTTAGGGAATATAAATTTATTAAATTAATGACAGTTTTGCTCATTCTTATAATCATAATCTCTTGACATTACTAAATGTTTATTCGTCGAAAATTGAAATTGTTGGACGGTGGTTCAAGAAAAATGCATAATATTGCTGGCATTGCAAACGGAGGTCACGAATGAAGGTTAAAGCGGCAGAATCTTTATCACGACTAGTTGTTCAAAGCCAAATCGAGATAAAGGTACTTCTTCATGAAATCAATGAAGGAAAGTTTCTCTGACTTTGGAACAATGATGTTAAAATTGCCAGTCACAATAACTGGCATACCTTTCTGATGTATTTCACCAGGTTGCGTGCAATAAAATATTCAATCTGTTTGATTGTGAGACCTGGCAAAAACATATATAAACTCATTATTTTGATTTGGTGCCAACGTAAGAACTGCAGTACACTTATGGAAACGCGACGCGAGATTGGACACAACACTTATGATTCTTACAAACGAAAAAGGAACATAAAAATCGGTTTTATTAAGGTAGCAAGAGATGCCAATAGGTTTCAAATTTTAGTCAGGTTTATAAGAACCTACACAGCTTCTTCAAAACGATTTTAAGACCTTGACTTCTAAAATTTCTTTTACTTCTATCATAGGTTTTATTTTGACTTTGTCAACTCATAATATACTGTTTTGAAATGCCGTTTTGGGACTCATTCGTATTATCTTATTATGGACAGTTGAAAAAGCATTTTAAAACTATTTTGCTTTCAGTAAATGCATTAAACGGCTGATTGGCATGAGAAGATCCATTAATTATGTCACGTGATAGGGGAGGGGGTTTGGGAAAACGTGACGATCCATACAAAAGAAATTCAGGGTCCATACAAAAAACGTGACAAGGGGGGGAGGGGGTTTATAAAAAGTCACTTTTTCATGACGTAATTAATGGACGTTCCCCATGGAGGAAAGCTACCAAATGACCAGATAGTTTTAAAGTAGCCACTGGTAAGATAAATTGGCTTTTTGGCAAAACCGTGATTTCTTCCAATCACCATATTGGAATGTATGAAATAATTGAAATGTGGAAAAATAAAAACCCCAAATTTTAAGTGTAATACAATCGAACTGTAGATGAAATACCAACTTCGGTATTCTTTAAGATAACCTTTTTGAATTCCATCAATTTTCAGAAGTTTCTTGATTATTTATCGAATATATTTCTTTCAATTTTGTTTTTGTTGTTGTTAACTCGCATAATTTCCGAGGCGCATTAATTTTCAGCTCTTATCGTGCCAATATTCACCATCAAATTAAATGCACTTATGATTTCGAGCAAGATACGCTTTTAAAAAAAATCAATTTGTTTTATATATTTTGCTATCAAACATACTTTCCCGCAACACTCGAGCTTTTTTTTTTAGCCTTATTTACTGTTGAATGAATCAGAAGAGCAGAGAATCGAACAAAGCAGAAAAAACAACCACCATATCGCCGTGAAGTTTAACAGCTGTGGCCATTCGGCCCTATACTGGTTTTAGTGACGGCCAATAGGTTTTATGATGGTTCTCAAGTGGTCATAACATCTTTTACAAGAACATTTTCAAAATCTGTATGGTCTTGGAAAGGTTTTATTAATTTGTTTTCACAACCGTCTATAGAGTGGGCCACTTTGTACACATTTCGGCTTTAAAGATACATAGAAGAGGTGTTAGTGAACAAAACAGTTTTGAATGTAGTTTCATCAACAAAGCCGGGAGGAGTGCTATACGGCTGGAATAGAACCGAATTTGTTACTAGGGATGCGAGCCGAACCAAAATGATTTCATAAGGGATGAATGTCCAGTTTTCAATGGCCCGAAATGTTATCATTATATTGGGAAGATATGGAAACCGGTAACTGTCTGATTAGTCGGTCTTGCATGACTCTGTCTCCAACACCATAACCGAGTGGACTGTGGTAGGTGGGCAAAGCCCAGTTCGAACCACCAGCTGAGAGTTCGTGTCGAAAACTGAAATCATTTCGGTTCTTCTCACGTGCTACATACTGGCGTTGTTAGCATAGTGTGACCGGCGGGTAACATAAGTTTGTTTAAAATTTGTAAATATTGATGTGGAAAGTAGGGGAACCGATTGTTTAGCTAAAAACGGTTCAAAACGTTGCGGTGACGCACGCTGAACGCACGTGAACGGAGGAAGATAACCGCAACGCCACTATGAGTACTTGGGAGACCATGAGTTACCACGGGAGCGAATGAGTTCGTTGGGCTGACGAGAGAGAGTTTAGTTGGTTCGAATCAGTCACTAAAGACGGACGTGTAAATTACTTCCATTGAGCCGACACCTCCAGGGTCCTCCCTTAGCTCAGTCAGTAAAGGCGCAGCTACAAAGCAACACCTGGTCTGGTCTAGGAATTTTTCGTTAAGGAAAACTTCTCGAGGAAAACTGTACTTGCCATACAATCATACTAATGCAAAAATGGTAACTGGCATCGAAAGCTCTCAATAAATAACTGTGGAAGTGCATTTAGAACACTAAGTTGTGAGCAAGCAATAAGCTAATTGTGAAAGCAATAAGCTTGAAATGCTAAAGAAGAAGAAGAGCCGACACCTCATCCGACTCCATGTGGTAATTGCGGCCATCGACCTTTACCGCCACTCCGGCCACCACGCGAGTTACAGCTTCAACCGCCATCACCACGCCGGTCCGGCCATAGCGTCGTACATTAAACCAGCCGGCCTTTCGACCAGAAATCCCACCTCAACCAACACTCTGGCCACCACGTTCGTTACCACTAAAACCGCCACCCGATCACCACGTCAGACGCTTGGTATCCTCGTTGAAATTCCCAAGAGTTGCTGTTGGCTTATCCCAAGAGTTGCTGTTGGCTTAAGACCAGCAGTTCGGGGCTTAGACCGGTTCCCTTCTGGAACTGAGTAGCTCCGGGAATAGAAAGCAGTCTTGAATAAAAAGAGGCACGAAAATACAGTATGAAGAAAATTCTCAAAAGGAGACAGGCATCAGTTATAAATTTAAACACCGGCAACACAGCAAAATAATTTTGCAGCTAAGGGGTGGGGATATTTTTGTGTTCATCATGGAATAAAACCCAGTGAAATAAAAAGAAGAATACCATTTGAACCATTTATTACTTGGTTTCGAGGACCCGTGTTTCCAACCTTCCACCAGTTAACCGGGACATTCGCCATCGCAGACGAAAACATGCGTGTAGGCGTCTTTTGCAGTTCTTTCTTCGTTTTATTTATCAATTCCTCCTCAGTTATCGCGACAAAATTGTTGGAGTAGATCTAACGCTTCAGGTTGGCCCAGAAATTCTTGATGGGACGCACCTGGGAGATGTTGGACGGGTTTGCCGACTTGGGTACCACATCGATATTCAGCCACTCCATCTCGTCCAACGATCGCTTCGAGTAGTGGGCCGCGCTAGATCCGACCAGAACACCACGTCTTCGCGCTTATGGTATTTCTTGATGAACCACGCAACTTAAGGCTTTGACATCCCCTTCTCGCTGACTGTCAGCCACAGCAACACCTTCTTGGGGAACTTGGTGTGTGAAATGATCTTCACCTTGGAGCTCACTTGCCTCGTGGGGGAAGTAAAATACGACGTGCCCTGCCAGTCGTTGCCGTCCAGGGTGAGATTCGCCGGAAAAATCGAGTTGACCATCTTATTCATCCGCTGCCGCTGCGTCATTGCCTGCAGCTCTGAAACCAGTGGACGCGACTTCCGCTTTCTGACATGTTTGTTCATGTTCGCCAGGTATTTTTTTTTTTCACTGTTTGGCCGGTTGAACTGACCTCCCGGCCAAGCGCACGCAGCGATGTAGCCACTTTTCCCTCGGTCTTCCTCTTCAGCATCCTTTGGAGCATGTTGTCGCTCAGGGTCGTCAGCCGTCCGGAACCGGGCTTTTTTTTCGATGCTCTGTTTGTTGTCTAATAGTGCCAAGATGTTGATGATGCCGGGCGTATCCGGCGTTCACAAAGTGCCGCACGATGTCCGTTTTCGACGCGGCGGGGAGCCGTTCTTTGAACGCGGGCACTTCTGAACGGAGTTGCTTCACTGTTTTTGCCATCACGGTTAGAGTCCGACTGATAGAGCTGTCAAATTTTGTTTGCTGACTCATGGGTAGTTTTGTCAGTGCGAGTGTAGGTAAACCCATGAATAAACTTCCATTTTTTTATCCATTTTTTTTAGTGCCTTTTTGTCCTTTTGTCCATTTTTTTAGTGCCAACGTTATGATCAATTTTTTTTTCGGTGTTGATGATTAGTTGTTTATTTTCCGTTTATTTGAATTTTTTAGTTCCCTTGATGCTATTGTTGTTCGATCATTTGTAAGATCAGAAACATCAATAAAATTAACTGTTGTGGTGGCCTGGGTCTGGGTTCTGGGTTCTGTGGTTCTGAATTAAGAACGGTGTTTATGTTGGAAAAGGATAATGTGATGTAGAGTTGCCCAGATCAAATATCTATCCGACATACTAGGTAACGTTGTGGGAAACACAGATTCTCACGTACGGAACAGCTTCGAATTTGCGAATGAAATAACAGGAACTCAGACGAGTGAAGGGGAGGTTATGTTCTAGTTGGACGTGGTTTCTCTGTGGACTTCGCTATTGAAGATCTGGTGGAAAGGAGGGCTGAAGTGGAACGACACACGAACATCGACATGAATAGTTTCATAAAGGCAGTGACGGTTGTCTTCGACTCAACATTTTTTGTTTACCAAGGCACGGTGTATGGACAGACGTTTGGGGTTCCGATGGGATCAACACTTTCACCAGTGATAGCGAATGTCGTCATGGAAAAACTGGAACAGGAATGTCTGTCAAGAAGCAAACCAAGTGTGTATGATGGTTTACATACGACATGTAGACGATTATTTGTGTGTAGCGAAATTGGGACACATTCAAACGATCGCCAGTATGTTACATAGTTTTCACGAACGGTTAAAATTCACGATCGAAGATGAAATTGGTGGGAAAATTAAATTTCTCGACATGATGTTGGAACGCGAAACCAACAGCAATCTGACTGTGAATTTGTCCCGCCCAGACGGGACGGTGCGTAGGCCAGATCTGATTCAACATCTTCGAGATCACCGAAAGACTGAAGCAAAATGCTAAGTTGTATCCCTTAATTATCTTTCACTGATGCATAGCAGACGTTCCTTATTTAAAATTGAAGTCTGTGATTGGAGAATACTGTGCATTTAGTAAATTTACTCTGAAATATCAGCATTATAAGAAATTGCATTACATTTGCGATATTTTAAATAGTTTAGTGTTAAAAATCAATAGTTTTCAATATTGGAATCGACGACGAGAAATATTTCCAATCGATTAGGGCAAACATTAAAAAAATACTTATAGAAACGACTGAGATATTACCGATCAGAACCTGATCGCATTTCATGGCGGTAAATTTTTTTTTAAATTGTACCCCAGTATACAAAACAAAGACAGCCTTTGCTTCCACCGGTCGGTAATCGAGGAGAGACACGCTACAGTTTACGCTCGAACTCGAGTTTTATGCCTGATGTTTAAACTCCAGTTTTGTACTTGAGCTCAAATTTGATTTCAAACACGTCACGTTCATCCGTTGCTCCCATGTGCGATCAGGGTTGCCACATAATTTTTCATTCCCATCTTTAATTTTTGCCAAAAAAATCTTTTTAATCTGTGCTTAACTGCAAAAATCTTCACAGATAAAAAGAAACATTGAATTTTCTGCGAAACATATAGGGAATGCTAGATTTGGCAGAAAATAATGGGATATTTCGTGTACATTCAAGCCAGATAACGCATGAATCTAGCCTGTTGTATGAAAGATTGCAAACAATTTCATTGTTTACGCCTCCTTTGACTTGGAATTAAACGAAGGGAAATTTTACGCGCTTGTTAAAATTAAATATATTTTTCTGTGTTGGTAAAAACCTTTACTTCAAATTTTGTACTCTAAACGGAAAACAGATCAGTATACGAGGGATTCATGTTCTCGGGGGAAATCGATCATTACACTTAAGCCCTTCTGACAGGCCAGTATTGACATAATAATGATTCATGTGGTGTTTTTTTCATTACTCAATTTCGAGGATAGGTGAGAAAAATCGAAATGGAACCAACAATTAATCATTGTTATTAGTCGAAGAATTTAGCTGTGAGGTTAATATTAGCTGATCAACTCCTATTTTCCTCTTTTGGAATCCATGATGTCCGTAATCAGGCGGTTTCGGATTTTTGACTTATTCAGATTGTATTGCGAGAAAACCTGCTCCACTCCTTCAACAGGAAGCGGAATTTGTGAAAAGTTCGCAATGAACTTTCTCAGCAAGTGTAAAGCATCCCATCTGCTCGTTTGAAATACAGACGTTATCTTCAACAAGTTCTTCTGAAGTCTTCTGATTCTTCCACCTAGTTGTCCTCAGCTCACAAAAATAATTTACAATGGCCTGTTCTTCACCGCTTTCAGAGAATTTTGGATATTGTGCAATAATCGAGATGAGCTCCTTCAAATGGCGCAGCTTTGGGTCAATGCTTGGTGCAGTAGTCAGAACTGGTTCGTTCAGATCACAATGCTTAATGATCTGTTTAATCAAATCGGTATAGAAAGCACAGCAGATCGAGTAAAAAGCCTCCATCCTGGTATCATCGAGAGTTCCGAATCTAAGCATTTCTCCTACAGCTACACCGATGTATGTATATTTTCGACTTCTTACGGTGTTTCTCGAAATCTGAAACCCGTAAATCCGTCAGCTGTTTCAGGCATTCATCCTCACAAAAATGTGCAAGAAGCATCATCCGCGAGGAATTCGGTTGTTTTTGACTGGAAGATACGATTCGCTTTGTTGATAAGAGGCAATACTTAAGAAGTGGAGAAATGGCTGCGTCATCGGATCATTAAGATGACAACAATCAAACCGTTGTTTTGGACTTTCGGAATCTGGAATTATGTGGATCGTTTGAGGCTGCAGGACAAGTAACTGCAGATATATCGCATCATTTGATACAGGTACAATGGCAGGTTTTTGCATGCGTAACTTGCATGAGAGAAATTATCATATGAGGACAGCCACATTTCAGCAACTTCTTGTCGGATTGGTCAGATCCCATTACTACCGAAGCTCCATCTGAGGCAAAGCCCACAACCTTTTTTTTTGTTGATCTGGAACTGTTTATTAATTGCGAAAATATGTATAGGTTTACACACTGCAGGATTATATTAAAGCTAATAAAAATCACAGTCAAAATAACGATGTTTCGAATAGCCAAAATAACAGCCAAGAACATTATTCTAACTCCCAAAAATTCCTTTGCATAAATACTTCTAAATTAGATGAATCACATTTTTTTGGGTAAAAAATCCAAAGCATCTTTACGGCAGCCTATCAAGCAATGAAGTCGCCTTTAATGCAATATAAATTGGCCCAATATACGGCTGCTTTACTGTAATGCTATGAAAATGCTTCATTAATACTATTTTGCATTCGAAATGCTTATTACAGGCTACAAGCAATTATATAGCATTTGAAACTTAACTTAACAACAGATAGCATTCAAGATACTGATATAATGCTACTATAATGCTTGCGGCATCTGCAATGCAGATTAAGGGTTGATTTACGGCATATGCTAAAGCTTAAAGGTTACCTGGGTATATGTATGTATATCCTTGCAGACATCCTAGACAAAATTTGAAAAATAATTCTACAAAAAAATCCATTGCGGAATTTTTAGAGTTAAGAATTAAATATATGTATGAGATATTGAAATTCATGCACAAAGTTCTTCTTAGATTTATCCAAGAATAACTTCAAGAATAGCCGTATAGTTTGTTATCGCGATCACGTTCCGAACTAAGTGAATCAGTGCTCTCGATTGGATTAGGAACGATACAACTTTATTAACTCCGACGAATATAACAAAACGATATTCGATGCGATGTCTACTGGTGTTAATTCGACAGTATACTGAACTGATTTTGCCTATTCTTATCGGTTCTATGCTATAAAGCTATGATATGAGTAGGTACAAAATTGAAGTTCGGGAATTGCCTATACCGATCGGAAGATCATGATCGGTCGATGTGACCGACTGATATGAACAATGCGTAAGAGAGAGAGAGAGAGAATGCTCTACTGACTAATGATTTGAGCAGATGGAACTGTCCGTAAATAAAGTTGTGTCTTAACATAGTTTTTGTGTAGTTCTTTCAGGTGTCCTCCATGAATTCCTTCAAAATTACAAAACTTTACAAGATCAGGGATTCCTCCGAACATCTCATCACAAGAAAGTTTAAAAAAAACTGTCAATGCAATGCCAGAAGAAACTCCTGAAAGAATCCTTGAAGGAATGCACCAACGTCTGAAGAATACGTATAGAAACGCCAGAAGGAATATATAAAGGAATTTCTATGCATCTTTAAGAAATTCTATAAAATTTTCTTCAAAAATTATCTCAAAAAATGTACAGAGAAATCATTCGGGGGCACACATTCAAACTGACTTTTGGACTGTGATCTTTCGCGCTAGTCAGTATCAATTGTTTTATTTTGCATTGTTGGCCCAACACAGCTCACTGAAAGTAGTATTGACATTAAGTTGCATCCTAAACTGTATTCATATTTTGAATTTTGGTTTTTGCCAAAAATCTTAAAAATCTTGGTTTTGCATACAGATTTCTGTTTGAAAAAAATGAAAAAAATCTGTGTCAATCTATATACATCTTTGCATGTGGCAACCGTGTGTGTGATGTGCTCGGTAAACATATACACGAGAAAGAGAGCGCGTATTGGATGAACGCGCACTAGTAAGAGCAAACCCCAAGCTCAGCGTCGCTCATGTATTCGTGAAGACTGGATAGTATTTCACCAGATAAAAAGCAATATGAATATTTCATATAACGACGGGGTATATCTAAAAAATGAGAATGATTTTAACTCTCTCACACCAAACCACAAACGTGCACAGAGAAAAGAGAGATTATGTGAATCAATGCTCTCTGTCTCCCCAACATAATCGCATGTTGTGTTTTGTTCCGACTTGTTCAGTTGTGTTCAAAATGCCGTCGATACAAGAAGCATCACGCAAGTAGATTGTACAGTTCTATCAAACGAACATAAATCACAGGAAAAAGCTCGCCTGTGAATGCCTTTAAACCGGGAATGGTCCAATTTCAATCATCTATCGTATCCTGGCATCCCCAGGAACAGCTCATACGAGTGGTAGTGGGAGACCGGTTAAAATAACGAACAAGAAAGGACTTAGTTTGCTTCATAGTACTTTTAACAACAAGTATTCGATTAGTTAATCTGTCATTTGTCTTATGGATGATCTACAAGACATCTGGTATGACCTAAAAATGTCTCAATTATTGCACTTTTTTTGGTTATATGCGTGTTTGAAATAAAGTTATTGACATTAGAAAGTAAAAAAAACTTAAGCTTTGCTTAAAAGATGCATTTCTTAAATTAGTTTGACTAGTGATGATTCATTTTATTAAAGTCTCTTTAAAATGTACGTCTGTTGTAGACGTTTAAGTTCAAGACGGCATAAAGACCCAAGCACCTGAGAGCAATAGCGTGCTCCCTATTCCCTCTAATTCAACTTCTATTCGCTGGCTTATATTTTATCATGTAAGTCCATTGCCCTTTTAGGTACTTCAGTACAGATAATTCTGAACTACAGTCGTTTTGCAATACTTCTAGTATTGTTCCAATAACTCCCGTTTTGACCCTCAATTGTGCCCTAGCAAGGCACTCCACTCATAGATAGTTAACATCTAATTCCGCTCCGTATCCTTGGCAGAAGGCCTTACTACCGTTGATTCGAAGCCTGTAAGTAAGTCGAGTATGTCCGAGCCACAGCCGAGTCAGAGTCTTCTGATCTCGAGGATATGGCATATTTTTTCACTCTTGCGTGGTATTGTTGAGGCGACGTAGGAACGCATCTCGGCTGTTATACCATGACTCCTTCCACTCATATCGGGAGGTCCGCTTCACCCAGCGGGTAACGTCGCTGTAGGGGTCAGGTAGGTTCCCCAGCTGAGTATGATGACCCTGATTGGCTAGTTTATAAGCAGCTTCATTACCAGGTATACCTGCGTGACCCAGACCCAGGTTACGTCGGCAAACTGTTGCACCTCAAGCAGCCACGAGTGTCCCACCTGCCTATGCTCAAGGGCAGATAAACAACTCGCGAAGACAGAGAACACAATAGCCTGAGTCCCATTTGACAACTTGAACGCCTGCAAGAGCGCGTAGGTCTCAGCTAAGAAGATACCGCAGATACTGGATAACCGACCTCAACGGCTTATGTTCCTCCCAGATATCCCGTAATCAACCTCTTCCTCTATTAATGAACCATCCGTAAACAACTGGTTCAGTCCTTCATATGTGTAGGCCATTTCTCCATAGGCCACTTTCGCTACCTTAGGATTTGCCTTTGTTCCACATAGCTACCGGATGCGCCAGTCCACTTTGGGGCGCGTGGAGTCCCATGTCCGTTGCCACAGCCTAGGTGGCTGACACAACGTGGGAATCTCTACACCCGTTAGGTCTCGCCACCACTCTTTTGCTTCACAGCCGGTAGGTCTGTAGTCGAGAGCGGGGTCCTTTGTAGTAGCCTCATGGTTTTGGTAGCCATTTCTTCAGTTACAACATTTGCCAAGGGGACCTTAGAACATTCCACCAATAGGTAAGCTAAAGGTGAGTTACGAAAGGTTCCGCTACAAATCCTATAGGCTTCATTGTATTGAGGATATTCCACTCCTGCTCCATAGCTCCGATCCATAGAGTATGCACGGTACGATCATA
The DNA here is from genome assembly GCA_034211315.2 of Aedes japonicus. NCBI lineage: Eukaryota > Metazoa > Arthropoda > Insecta > Diptera > Culicidae > Aedes > Aedes japonicus. The sequence goes on along the minus strand of JASCZW010007464.1, from coordinate 22,388 downwards.
GCCCGTGTAATCTTGGTCAATTTACAGCGAGAAGCTTCACAGAAGCGGCCGTTTGGGGCCCGAAGAACGTTCAACTTAACGTTAACGTTACACTTCACTGTCTTTGCGTGCTTCACAAACCGCAGCTTGTGATCGATCGTCACGCTAAGGAGCTTCATTCCCCGTACTGTCTTGACCTCAAGCTCGTCGATAAAAACGTGAGGTAACCTTGGCCTATGAATGTGGCCAAAGCAGACGTGCATGGCTTATGACTGCTCAGAGTAAATTTTAAACCTAACTCATCCTGTCCAGCTAAATAATCACATTATCCACTGCTTTTTGCATTCTGTCTCTGACTGTCCTCGCATATTTACCAAATACAACGAGGGTTATATCGTCACCGTACACTAGGATGTGTTCGATTTTGGGGATGCATTCAAAAACTAAGTTCATAACGCTGAAAAACAGTGAGACAGTGGGTCAAGTTATGTTGCCGTAATTAAATAACTAGAAATGAGAGAAAATTACTACAGTCGAGTTATTAGTACAGGCACTGAAGAAGTCTGCACAGTGTAGACGAAATACGCATATCTGTCAAGATAAGCAAAGGTTGTTGGAAAATACTAAATTCTTCTCATTTCAAGTTCTAGGTTAATTGAATAGATTTTGCCCAGTTGCTCCCTTGTTTGATGCTTAGGAATGGTTAAGTGCTGATTACGTACTTTCGAAATAGAGCTGTATTCTACCTTTTTTCACAATCCTTTTTGACTATTCATAGTCTTAATAAAAATTAAATGGTTTCGGTAACATTCCTCGACTATGCTTGTATTCTAAGAAGAGTAATAATAGCGCAAATTTAAACTGAAAACTTCAACGAAGCTGTACACATAACCTTGTTCATCATTTCCCAAAAGGGGTTCAAAAGCATGGCAGTACAACCCGAACTGACTTCTAAAATTTTACTTCGAACAGAACCAGACAGTGAAGGCCGTACCAGGAAACGAGAGCAAACAATTTCAAAAATGTCTGCTTCCAAAACATCTAATCCGAAAACGGGTTCGTTCTCAATGTACTTTGACAGACAACTTATGATTCTTGGAAAAGCTTCCCTTGCGCTCGTACATCCAAAAGTAAACACATACCAATTTTCTGCGTCTGTAACAACTACCAACGAGCCAATTATGTTCTACTTTCAATTGCTACTCGGAAAACCAATTTCCCACATTCTTCCTCGAGCTCGCGAAAGCACACGGGATGGGAGCAGGGGTGTTGGAAGCGCACGCCGATAATAACATACATATAGCCCAAACCACACGATCAAGCCTGTCATTCTCTCGGCAGGCAGGTGAACTGTTTGTGAGTGGAGTCGGGCCGAGGGGAGCGGCAGCACTAAAAATCTACAATTACAATGGATGAAAGAAAGCAACACGAGATGCAGACAGTTAAACAGCCGCATCAGCAGCAGCAGCAGCAGCAACAGTCATAAAGGCAGCCCAACTTTGTACCGCTTCGAACGTAAGTCATTTACGATGCCTGCCCGGCGATGGTACCATTTTGCTTTCCACCTCTTTACCTTTCCCAGCGAGGCACAGTGGGTCGGTCGCGAAGCGAATGTCGGTCAATGTAAGGGAAATCAGTGCAATGTGTGGTTCGGAATAATTCTTATTTGCGGAAGAACTATTTCTAGACAAAATAGTCAGAAGGTCGAAAGTAACAATTGTAAACAATGACTTAAAACGTAAATTTCCTGGAAATGCCAGTTTGTAAACATCTATATCCACTACTGACGGGAATGTAGTAACTCCCTGTATCTGTTACTGGTGCTATTTTGTTTGTGGAAACAAGCAGAACCCAGGAAAATACGCTAGAAGTCATTGTTTACAAATATTACTTTCGACCGTTTGACTATTTTGTCAAGATTTCTGTCTTTCTCGAAAAAGGACAGTGAGGTGGTGATAGATAGTTTCTGGGTTTTTGCGCTAGGAATTTCCGGTTGCTGGAGACTCTATCCACCGTTCTTATTCTTATTAAACATCACTGTACTGAATGTAATTGGCACTAAGTGACTATATTTCCGAATTGTATTGTAATTGTAAATTTGTACCAGGATTTTTCAATAGTTAACATAGATAGTTATTATGTAAAGTTTAGCAAATCTTGAATTGAAAGATGTTTGTGTAACAAATAATAAACAGCTTGAAAATTTTCGACAAATTTCTTCACTATTGCATGTAAGCAATTTTGATGGTGCAATACAATACACAGTTAAAAAGAAACATTGAATTTTCTGCGTTATCTAATACACAGAAAGGGAACGCTAGATTTGGCAGAATATAATGGGGTTTTCATGTAAAGTTATGCCAGATGACGCCTTAATCTACCCTGTTGTATGAAAGATTTCAAACATTCTTGTATGACGCATGATAGATTGCAAACAATTTCGTTATTTACGCTTCCATTTGGCTTGGAGTTAAACAAGGGGAAATTTTACGCGCCTGTTAAAATTCATTATTTTTCTGTGTAGCTTTGGTATAATGTACTTGCAAGAAAAGACTTAACATGTATGAATTGTTCAATAGTATGTGTTCCAAAAACAACAATGTACTCTAATGTATTCCATGCGTATGAAGATTTCCGATCGATTGGTGCAAAAAAAAATGGAGAAACAACTTAGATAGCTCAGGATCTAACTACTTTTCTGACGGTTGCAATTCATTTTTTTTAATTGTTACCTTGTACCCCAGTATCGAAAAAAACTTAAAGGTACAACCTCATTGGGTTGAACTAAATGTAAGCTATTCAGATTGAACACTGCAATATTCTTTTAATTAATCCTTCGGGCCTAAAAATTCTCCAATCGTTATTATCCAAGCAATTTGGTGTGTTCGGATTAAATTGGTGCTCAATAACATAGAAATGGTTGAAAAAAGAAGGATATTTATTTCCAGATGTGTAAGGTCTTCCAGATTGTCCAGGAGTTCAAAACATCAGATCTTGTAACAGTAACAGTTGTAACAGTAGTTATATCCGCTTTACAGTGTTCTGATTTATATTCCAACATATTTAATGAATGCCATGAAGACAAACAGACATTATGAGATAATCTTGGGATATTCATGCCAAAAAAAACTAATTTAACTTTGTAAAACTCACAAAGCTACTTATAGTTGTAGACCTTAGTTTTGAATGACCTAAAACGAACAAGATTATTCATTGAATATGTTTGAATAGTTATCGAAATATAGTTTAGCCCAAGAGACTGTGGTTAATACTGTACATCTTAAAATATGAACTCAAGTCAGTTTATGAACTTGAACATCCTACCTGATAATGACTGGTGACCTCACAAAAAATTCACTGAATGTGTTTGAATGCATATCGTCATCACTCATACACGGAAACAAATCTGATCCAGTTTTCATGGTTTGCATATCATGAAACCAGAAACTGTATTCCGTCATGAAATCATGACTGCGATTCATCAATTCATGACCGAAACGACCAATATCATGATTCATCGCAACCATTTTCATGAACCAAAAATCCCGACGAATTTTGATAAAGAGAACCGTTAAAAAAACAAGTAATTATTACAATTTCACCGTCTCTCCAATATTACCGAGATTTCGGTAATCCATTTTTATTGATAACTAGCTGACCCGGCAGACGTTGTCCTGCTTATAATTAAACTACTTTTTTGGAAAATTGGTGAATGAGAAATGCGTTTATCTCCGTAAATAAGCGTCTGATCGCTTAAACAGGGGGTTTAACATCGTCGATTTTTGGTACCTCAGTTTTGGTCCAAAAAAGGTCACCTGAACCTTAATTTTCTATAAGGTGAATTCTGGAAACCATTGAAAACGTTAATCTACTAAAATTAGCGTCTTATTGCTAGGTTTCTAATAGGGGGTTTAAAATCATCGCTTTTTTGGTACCCAGGTTTTGGTTGAATTTTTTCTATCAGAACCTAAACTATCCATCAGGAAAAGTGGAGAATAAGGAATTAGCTCGAATCACAATCTTATGGTTTTTAGATGGCATTCGGTCAAGAGCAGTCTTGAACATTTGAATCAATCCATTGTGCTCATCAAGCATAACTTGCAATTGTTTTACAATGTTCCGCTTCGTGGTGGAATACTGTTGCTGAACGAATCTCCCATGAAATAAATCTGCAGAAATTTAAGATTTGCGTCCGTCAGTGACAACAATGAACCCGCTTTATAGTAAAATTGAACTTGAATCTGTAACGTAGACGGTTTCACAATTTCACGATTTACTTATTTTTAAACTCTGTCCCTCTGATTTACCCAAGAAAACTTTTAAATATTATTAAATACGTTGCGCCAAACGAAGTCATTTGAAAACAACCATAATAATTCTGGGTGTTCTGCAGAAAATGTTTACAACCACTTCCTGCTCCAGAAACCAAAGAACGAAAAGGCTCTGTTGGTTCACTTGGAAACTTCAATGCATAACAATGAGAACAAACTACCCTCATTGATCTAATGGCGACTGGTATATTCGCGTTGTAATCAATCAAAAGTTCGTATTGAAATGCAGCATGTTGAAGATTTTGTGGAATGTAGGCTTGCCGTCGTAGTCAATGATATTAGATGATCTTCACTCCAATTCTCGACCAACAACAGAATAGGGACCATCAACATTTGTAAACAAACACTTCTAAGCCTTTCTTTCTCGCAAGCCACAGGCTACACCCGTAAACATATAGCACCATCGTGTAGGAAAAAAAAATTCTTCTACAATATTATGGTATTGGCTTGCGTGAGTTGCCCATGGCTTGAGAGAAAAACGGCTCCGAAGTTATTGCTTACAAATGCTGACAGTCCCCATTCCATTGTTAATCGAGAACTTACATCTCGCTTCGAGGTGTCACCAATACAAACGCTTCAGTTTCTACGGGCATCTACACTGAGGTTGTTTATTACACTGTTTATTAAAAAAAAACCGAGTAAATCCCTGAATCCGCTTAAAAATCCGTAATTCACGAAAACCTGGTAAAAAGCGATAAAAGTTATGTTTACACGCGTTTCTGGCCAAATCTGAGCGAACAGTATCTACTCGCGTGAATTTCGAAAACCACGTCAAATTCCGAAAACCCCATAGAAAATTGCGAAATAAGCGACTTCAGTGTCGCTTTTCATTTTTCGCATAACTTTTGAAGATGTCCTAAGTAACAATGAGTGATTATCTCCTCTCTTTTTTGTTTTGTTAATTATGACGCCATTATAAAAGTTTCGAACGGTTTCTTCTTACTAAACGAAAGACGGTCTTGCTGTCTAAAAAATTGGAAAAATCCACTGGAAAACGGAAAAAATCACAAAAACGAAATTGTCATTTTGTATGGGAATATCCATACAAAATGACAATTTCGCTCCCATGACCCTTCCCACCCTCCAGCAATTTTTTTCAACTTTTTTCTTTATATAAACCTGTTGGGAATCAAGACAAACCAAATAAAAAAGAAATCAAGTAAATCCATCAAGTCGTTCGTGAGTTATGCTGTCACGAACGGACAGCATTTCATTTTTATATATATAGAAGATTTCAGTATGTGCACTTTTGTGCGGTTTTCAGTATTTTTTACCGACTTTTCCGTATTTTTGTCTAAGCGTGTATGGGATTTTAACTTATTAGGAGAGTTGATATCTGTTTCAGCTGTTTCAAGTGATAATCCTCTACCTCTCTTTTTTCAAGGTACTATAAATGAGTGCAGTGACGGTTTGGGCCTCACCAGTTAGGGTCTTCAATAAACTTGTCCTACTGGTAAATTCCTTTCTGAAGATGGTCACATAAGTTCGGAATTCTCTCACTTCACGGAGCTAGTGTACAAATATTCTTCCAATTTGTTATTGCTATATCTCCAGAGCCTTGCTAGTAAGGACGATGCTTTCTTGAGCAAACTTATGCTAGTGATCAAGTTCTTCCAGATGGTAGTCACATAAGTTCGAAATTAATTCAATACGTGGTGCTAGTACGTATATAAGGTTCCAGATCAATTATGGTATATCACGAGAGTCTCAACAGTTAGGACATTGTTTTCTCCAGCAAACGTGTACTAGTGTCCAAACCGTTTTGGATGGTGGTCACACATATTCAGAATTCACTCACTACGTGGCAATAGTGTGCAAGTAACATTCCAGTTTGTTATTGCTATACCTCGGGCGCCTTAGGAATTATGACATTGATTGCTTCAGTATGTGCTGAATTTGCAGTATATTCCGGACTGCAAACCGCTATGGAAGTTCATACAGACTTATCTTTTTCAAATCCCGGCGGCTATGTTGAAACTCCCAAAGAGTACACGGGACTTGCTACAATGTGTCGATAATCGAAACACGTTAAAATTTAATTTGAATAAAAACAAATCAATTTATCTCTTTTAAGTTTCTGTACATTGTATTTTAGTTTCGCGCATCCCCCACATCATGATTCAGATTCATGGTCCTGGAAAAAAACCGGAATAATAAACCTTTTGCATCCACTATCATGAGCCAAGGTTATGATTTTCAGAACTCAAATCATGATTTGTGGAGCAAGGATTCATGATATCATGATTCCGATTCATGATTTCCTCTCAGCAATGAAATTCGTAACGCCTCGGGTGCGTTACGGGAGCATTAACCATGTTAACTCGAACACAAATCATGGTTTTTTTTTCATAAAGTAAAAATACACTAGGCTCATGATATCATGAATTGTTTTAACCATTTTTGGGAGCGGGTTTGTTTCCGTGTAGTTTATGAAGCTAATGTTACGACTGTAGATTCTTATTTCCGATCACAAGGGCCTACATACTTACTTCTAACCTAGAACATTCCAAAATAACTCATTCTACCTGCTTACCTTCCAGAAGATTTACTTAGATTGGTAAAATACATATTCTTACTTTTTTTGGTCTAGTTAGTGTGAATTACTGCTGTAGATTTTCAGTTTTTAATTTAAGGATTGTTTGGATAACCTAAAAGATTATCTCGTAATATATGTTGGTCTTCCAAGATATTCAATGAATACATTACAATACACAGCGTAACATTGCATAGCCCAGAAAGCTTTTGCTGCAACTGCAGGTCCTATGTTATGATCTCAAGGATAGGTTAGAATACCCAGAACATGCGATATTGCTTCACAATGTTTGTTAACCTTAAGAATATTAACACGTACGACCCCAACCACTCTGCAACAGAAAAAATAAGATTGAAAATTGATGGAACTCCATTGTTAGCCATCGGATTTTGTTGCGGTTTTTTGCAATAGATCACAAAATTATGTTTGTTTATAGACCTTCACTGGTTATTTCGATAACATCCGTAGTTTCGGATTCCAGCGTGGGAATACTGGGTTAAGTACCTGTCCAGGTAGGGTGGACTAAATATCTTTAGATGGCATGTGGCATATAAAACTTATTTATTAAGCCTAACTAGGTCAACAAAATATATTTCGAGAATTCCTGGCCATACTGGTCATGAAAAGAAACCCTGCGGGATCCGAGGTCCTCAGAAACAGCGGTCATATTCAAATATTTTACAAAATTATGTTTGCGTCATGTTGAACTTCAGGATTTAGCTTAACTTGGCCTTCGAAGGACATTCTGAGGGTGTCTGACTATACTGGCCACTTAAGAAGCTCTTAAGGGATCCGAGTTCCTCCGGGAAAGAGGCCAAATCTGTTCCAAAAGCTAGCTTGCGACATATCAAACTTCGAGATATTGCAAAATTTTGCTCTCAGAAGACATTCTGAGGGTGTCTGACCATACTGGCCACTTAAGGAGGCCCTGTAGAATCCGAGTTCCTCCAGGAAAGAGGTCACATTCAAATCTTTTTTAAAACCTTGATTTCATGATTTTGCAAAATTACGTTTTCGGAAGACAATCTGAGGGTGTCTGACTATACTGGCCACTTGAGAAGCTCTTGCGGGATCCGAGTTCTTCCGGGAAAGAGGACAAATTCAAATTTGTCCCCGCGTCTGCTTTGTAATAAATCCGACGTCTTCGTATTCTTTTTTTGAATTTGGTCACGCTCAGGTGCACAAAAATGTGCGTGTCTATTTCCAGCTCGACAGTATTCTTTTGTAAAAAGTAGTTGTTTAGTTGGGGCATGGACCACTAGCCAATACAACCATAGTTAGAAGAGCTTATGTCAAAACAAATATTGTTTCGGTTGAAACGTTTGAAACAAATATTTTTCGGTTGAAACGTGATTTTCGTTTTACTTTTTGTTTTGTTCGATTATGTCTGTGCAAAACTTTGAATGACTCGAAATCTGATACAATGAACATGGCGGATCTGGATTCAGTCTGGAAGGATAAGGATCTTGATTCACATTGATCCAAAGACTAAGTTTTGTAAAATTATTGATTTTGTTGTGTCACAAGCCAGATTTTGGAAACGATTTGAATTTGGTCACTTTTTCGGAGAAATCTCGGATCCCATAGAGCCACCACAAGTGGCCAGTATGGTCAGACACCCTAAGAATGTCCTTTAAAGACTTAGTTTTGCAAAATCATTAAGATTGATATTTCGAAAGCCAGGTTTGGGAAACGATATGAATATGGCCACTTTCCCAAAGGAATTTTAATTTCACAGGGTCGCCCTATGAAGGCAGTATGGCCAGGAATCCTCAGAATGTCCTCCAAAGACCTTTTTTTGCAAAATCATAAAGTTTGATTTGTCACAAGTCAGATTTTGGAAATGATTTGAACATGGCCTCTTTCCCGGAGGAACTCGGATTCTGCAGAGCCCTCCCAATTGGCCAGTATGTTCAGAAATTCTCAAAACGTCTTCTCATGACCTAGATTTGCCAAATCTGATGTTTGATGTGTTGCAAGCCAGTTTTTGCCAGCGATTTGAATATGGCCTCTTTTCTGGAGGAACTCGGATCTCTTTTAGAAGCCAATATGATCAGAAATCCTCAAAATGTCTTCTGATGGCCCTAGTTTTGCAAAATCATGAAGTTTGATATACCACATGCCAGGTTTTGCAAAGATTCGAATATGGCTACTTTTCTGGAGGAATTTGTATTCGAAGGGTTTCCCAAAGTGACCAGTATGGTCAGTTACCCTCAATGTCCTCCAAAGATCTATTTTTTGCAAAAAGGTATGGGAAAATAATTGAATATGGCCACTTTCCTGGAGGAACTCGGATCCCACAGAGCCTCTCCAAGTAGCCAGTATGGTAAAAAATCCTCAAGAAGTCTTTGCATGGCCTAGTTTTGCAAAATCCTGAAGTTTGATATGTCGCAAGCCAAGTTTTAACATCGATTTGAATATGACCACTTTTCCGGAGGAACTCGGATCTTGCAGGGCCTCTTTTAGTGGCCAGTATGGTCAAAAAATCATCCAACTGTCTTTTGATTGCCTAGTTTTGCTAAATCATGAAGTTTGATATGCTGCATGCCAGGTTTTAGCAACGATTTAAATATGGCCACTTTTCTGGATGAATTTGTACATCGAAGGGTCTCTCAAAGTGTCCAGTATGGTCAGTCACCCTCAGAGTGTCCTCCAAAGACCTATTTTGTGCAAAATAACGAAGCTTGATATGGCGCAAGCCAGGTTTTGAAAAACATTTGAATATGACCTCTTTCCCGGAGGAACTCGGATCCCGCAGATTCTTTCCAAGTGACCGGTATGGTCAGCAGTCCTCAAATCGTCTTTTCATGGCCTAGTTTTGCTAATTCCTGAAGTTTGATGTAGCGCAAGCCAGGTTTTGGCAACGATTGGAATACGGCCACTTTTTCGAAGGAATCTGGACTCCGGAGGGTCTCCCAGAGTAGCCAGTATGGTCAAAAATCCTCAAAACGTCTTTTCGTGACCTAGTTTTACAAAATCATGAAGTTTGATGTGTCACAAGCCAGGTTTTGGCAGCGATTCTAGTATGGCCACTTTTCCAAAGGGTCTTCCAAAGTGATCAGTATGGTCAGACACCGTCAGAATGTCCTCCGAAGACCTATTTTTGCAGAATCATAAGCATTGATATGTCGCAAGCCAGGTTTTGGAAAATATTTGAATATGGCCACTTTTCTGGAGGAACTCGGATCCTGAAGGGTCTCTTTCAGTGGCCAGTATGATCATAAATCCTCAAAAAGAAGTTTAATATGCCGCATGCCAGTTTTTTTCAACGATTTCAATATGGCCACTTTTATGAGGGATTTTTTTCTCCGACGAGTCTCCCAAAGTGAGCAGTGTGGTCAGACTCCCTCAAAATGTTCTCCAAAAAAGAATGTGCTTGCAAAATAAGAAAGTTTGATATGCCACAAGCCAGGTTATGGAAAATATTTGAATATGGCCTTTTTCCAGGAGGAACTCGAATCTCGCAGAGCCTCTCCAAGTGACCAGTATGGTCAAAAATCCTCAAAGCCAGGTTTTGGCAATGATTGGAATACGGCCACTTCTTCGAAGGAATCTGGACTCCGGAGGGTCTCCCAAAGTAGCCAGTATGGTCAAAAATCCTCAGAACGTCTTTTCATGACCTAGTTTTGCGAAATCCTGATAATTGATATGTCGCAAGTCAGGTTTTGGCAGTGATTTGATCATAGCTGCTTTTTCGGAGGAATTTGGACTCCGGAGAATCATTCTAGGTGGCCAGTATGGTCAAACACCCAGAATGTCCTCCGAAGACCTAGATTTCCAAAATCATAAGTAGTGATATGTCACAAGCTGGTTTTGGAACGATTTGAACTTGAAAGATAACCGAAACGATTTCAGTATGGCACTCTTTTGAACTCCGATCCTTCAGCGACGCTAGTCCAGTATTGTCAGAAATCCTCAAACTGTCTTTTGATGGCCTAGTTTTGCTTAATCATGACGTTTTATATGCCGCATGCCATGTTTCGCAACTAAAAATATTGTGTCCACCATCCCTGGACAGGTAATTATCCCAGTACTCCCTACTTGGAATCCGAAACTACGGAAATTGACCAAAATAACCAGTGCAGGTCTATTAACAAGAATAAGGTTGTGATCAAATTTACGTGTTACTTGAATATTTTTGGATATATATTTCAACTTTGTATTACCTAAATAACTGTAAACCTTAAATTGTGAACGCCAGGACAGTTTGGAGGACCCACAAGATCAGAAAGTTATAAAATATTGACGGTTAACCTTCCAAAAGATTCATTAAATTTGTTTGAATACATTTAGCCCAAAAAGCTACTATTACAACTGTAGATATTTTGATTTGAACTCAAAGACAGTTTGAATGACCTAAAATATCTCAAGATTGTCGGATTATGCTATTTTCCTTCTACACCATTCAATTAATGTTGTTTCATATTGTTCCTTTGCATACTCCAACAACCAACTATTATAACTTTAGATCCTACGTTCTGAGCTCAAGGACAGTTTGGATGATTCCTCGATCATCCCAATTTATCTCGTAATGTTTGTTTACGTTCTAAGATATTGATGATGATGATGATGCTGAAAGTAAACCCACTATCATCGCAAAGGTTTACCTATGTCTGTAGAATCATACCGGAAGGGTATGTCCTACCAGATGGCTTGTTGATGCAGAGTGAGTTGAAATCCCTGAAAACCTTCGGAAAACAACACCATTGGCTGTTCTCTCGTGACAAAAGTCTGGCTACCCCACGTACTTTTGTCCAGTCACCAGTTCCTTCAGCTCCCTTAGGCTACCCCTTCTTCCAGTGTATACTAAGTTAAACAGAATTATCAATTTAATCACTTACCATCTGTATCATAATGCATCCTCAGTCGTCTGTATTTTTAGTCATCATTTTCCTCCACGTTATGAATTGCATTACTACGTATTACGTCTGTGTATTATGTTTTATTTCTATGGTTGCCTTCTATTCCTAATCTTGATAAGTTATGTTCCATCATCTGTTGTTATATCTCAACTTACTTTCTTCTCTTCTCTGTAATTTCACTGTTACTATCTTGATAAATGTCTTCGGGTTTCATTTTTAGTTTTTCTTATCCTTCGCAAGTTCTTTCCAATCCTGACATGTCATTCCTCGGTACCTTAAAAATCCAGCTGTAGCTAATATTTTCACGTAAAGCTTAGTTTTTTTAAACCAAATTTAAATTTAAATGCCGCCTTAAGTGGATGACGATAATAATTTATTCTCGCAACCCTTATTCTTCTGTTAATTGTTTTACCGTTCATCTCTCTTTGTCAAATTAAATTTTCAATTTTCTACACAGCAATTATTTTATATATCTTTTAAAATGAGTTTTTCGTATTTTGCCAATTGCAGCTGACTGTGTTTTGTAAGCGTAAATACCTCTGTGCCATATTACATTTCTGGAATAATAACAGTTTTGTAGAACAATCTACCGATTTTATCTAGGGATGGTTTTGTAGCATTTGGAATCCTTATAAGAATTTGACTTTTCTTACTGTTTATTTTTAAACCTACCTCACCTAAATATTCCTCCAACATTTCGATAATATTTTCCAGTTCTACCTGATCCTCCGTCAGTATCAGGATATCGTCTGCAAATGCAAGTATCATAGGTATATGGAACAGTCCCATTTACATGAGTTTTAGGTTTGGAACTCTCTCAGCTACTATTTTCAAAATACTTTGTATAACCAGAAAAGGAAAGGCGATAGTGGACACTCTTGCTCTATGCGTTTTTCTTGTTTAACTGTTTCTGAGTATTGCCCATGCCATTTTATCTTGGCTCTATTCTCTTTGAGCACTCTATCAATTAAATGAGTTGGTACTTCCAGATTCAATAAGATGTTGGACAATCTTAGATTATCGAAAGCTTTACGAATATCGACTGATGCTACAAATAAAGTCTTTCCCGCATTCCAATATTCGTCCATAACACGTTTTGCAATGAACACGTGGTCATCTGTTGAACGACCTACTGTATACGCAGTCTGGTGTAATCCCGGATTTCCAGTGAACTCTTTTAAACTATTTTTAATCCATTTTGCAAAGGGATTGTATACAACATTGCATAAAATTATTCTCCTGAAATCCTCCACTGATTTTGGATTACTTACTTTAGTAATAGGGACTAGTATTGAATTTGTCATTTCCTTAGGCATTTTGTTCTTCAGCCAAATTCTTCTCCATATTTGTACCAGACTTCCAAATATCTTCTTTATCTGCATATTTTATGTGTTGCAATCTAATTTCTTCTGCACCTGGTGACTTCTCATTGCAAGACCATTGAACAATGCGTTTTATCTCTCTCTTCTGTCGGAGGTTCCGTAATTGGACAAACATCTTGCTCTGCAATCAGTTGAATTTCCAGTTCTGTACTACATTTCAAGATTTCATGCCAGATTCTTGTTGTCACTTGCACTCTCCTGTATGCCTTTTTAAGAAAATGCCTGTTTAAGAAAAGCATAGGATTTTCTTATTCTAATTCCAACATCAAAATCATTCAGGTTTTGATAAAACCATCTGATAACCTTGTTAACGTTCTTAAATCTATATAAATGAAAATGAGTTGGGGTTTCTTTTGTCACGATTTAACTCGCAAGCGGAAGGACCGTTTGGCAAGATTTTTGCTTTGTTGGGTTTGTCTTGGACACCGAAAGGTTTTAATGATGGTTTGAAAGCCCTCCCTTCTCTGGAAAGGGGGGCTCCCATACAAGTGAAGCACAAATTTCTGCATAACTCGAGAACTGATCAAGAAAAGGAACCCCAATTTAGCATGCGGAAGTTTTTGGAGGCAAGCAATGTTTCTATGGTAGTCAGAGACCCCTCCTCTCTCTAGAAAGGGAGGCTCTCGTACAAATGAAACAGAAGTTTCTGCATATCTCAAAGTTGCGGGAGGCGTTACGACTGTTAGTGACAAAGCGCAATCTTCCATAGGGATGCTGTAGTAGATTGACACTTCTATTGTATGATTATTTTGAGAGAGTATAAGTGGAAGTAGAATATCATAGGATATATAATTGAGATGTATTAAACAACAATCAAATGTAATTCCATGCATGCAGTCAACAATTGGATGAGGCTGTTACATGATTTAGTAGTTTAAATTAAAGTAAATAAGTTGAGTTTAAATTGAGTTGAGCTGAGTGGAGTTGAGTTTATCGTAAGTCTAGAACTAAATTGTTTTAAAACAAATCCCTACTGAATACTTAAATTAGAATTAAAATTACGTTTTCTAGGTTAGGTATTGCTGCGCTTAGTGGACCATTGGTCGCGCTATTAAATTTATTTCAAAGAATAATACGATTAAGGAACTGTAAGTAGATGATAAATCTTATTCCCCGGCTTACTCATTACTAAAATCTTACAAATAACTTATACTAGGTAAAGTCAATAGAAAGAGTTTCCACAGGCATAAGAGATGTACTGTTTAGCAAAAAGTCACTGAATTGTGAGTATGTATTGATTATTAGTTAATCTCTTTTTTCTTAAAACAAATTTATATTTAGCTTTAAAGCCTTTTGCCGAAATAAACGGAATTGCTTAGAAAAACCGTGACGATAGCTCTATATCTCTTACTGTGCCAACACTCAAGAATTAATCAAGCAAATGGAAGCCAAATTTGGAATGTGGGGTTTTCTGGAAGAAAGGGTGGAAAAGGTTCTAGAAAGGGTGCTGAAACTGTAATTTCTTCATAACTCTAGATCTATTAAAGCAAATGGAACCAAATATGGCATGCGGGGATTTTAAAGGCTAATAAAATGTTTCTACGACAGGAAGGGGGCTCAGATACATATAAGGCACAAATTTCTTCATAACTCGAGAACTAATCAAGCAAATCGAATCAAATTTGGCATGTGGCGGGTTTTGAAGACAAAAATGGATCTATGGTGGTTCAAGATTCCTCCCCTTTTTGAAAGGGCGGGGGTTCTAACAAATGAAACTCAAATTTATATTATAATTGAAGAGCTCCATGTGATGGTTCGCGAACTAATCAAGCAAATGGAACCAAATTTGGCATGTGGGGGGTTTTGAAGGCAATCATTGTATGGTGGTTTGAAAAACCACCATCTCTGGAAGGGAGGACTCCCATACAAATGAAACACAAATTTCTACCAAAATAAGCATTATCCAGGATACTTAAACACAAAACGTGTATTTCTCGGGTAAGAAGCAAGTTTTGATAGAAGTTTGAACCCCTGCTTATTTAAGAAAAAAAAACTCATTCCGAAAAAAACCATAAAAGTGCCAGTTACATTAAATATTCATTCATTAGGTTGCAAGCGTAGCAGCGCACGCACCAGGATCAGCTGGTATTCTATAAAAATGGTTGAATATGAAGCGTTGCTTTGGGTTATACAACATATAGCTACACAGAAAAAAATTCATAATTTAAACAAGCGTGTAAAATTTCCATTCGTTTATTTCAAACCAAAGGAGGCGTAAACAACGAAATTGTTAGCAATTTTTTATACGCCATACAGCAATGTTTGTAATCTTTCATAATAGAGGCTAGATTCAGGCTTTATCTGGCATAAATTTACATGAAATATCCCATTATTTTCTGCCAAATCTAGCATTCCCTTTATGTGCATTAGATGACGCAAAAAATTCAATGTTCCTTTTTATCTGTGTTTACTCACTAATGTAGATCTGAAGTTCAGAACTCAAGTGCGTTTCACACACCCTAGAACATCCCAAAAAGATACAACAATATTTAACGTTTATCACAAAAATGTTATAATACGTTTGCATACGTATATGCACAAAATCAAAGTTTTTTTTTCTACTGAAGTTAATGCGTAGAAATATTTCCGATCGAATGGTGTAAAAATTTTGAAAACATTCGGAGAAATTACTTAGATTTTAACGTTCAAACCCTGACCACTTTTCGTGGCGGTTGCAATGCGATTTTGTTTAAATTGTTTCTCAGTATTGAAAACAAAGACGTAGTCCAACTTCAAAAGATGTAGTTCTACCTAAAATCAAAATTTCTTGTTGATTATTAACTACAAGAAAACGTTAATTTTAACAAACACATACATTTCTCCCCGTTTAATTGTAAATCAAAGGAAAAACAAACGAAAATATTGTGTGCAATCTTTCATACAAATTATTTATGACTAAGGCGACATCTAGCTTAAAGTTACATGAATTATTCCATGAACTTATGTCAAATCTTGCATTCCATATCTGTGAATTAGATAACACAGACAATTTCATGTTTCTTTAAAACTCTTCATGTTAAGCTTTGCAAGACGCAACTTTACGGCAATATTCTTAAATTTTCAAAATTTTACATTACATCAGTTCCGGCATTCATTTGTTTAAGACAGTTTAATGACTTTAATATGTTTTGACTAACACCTAAAAAAAAAAAAAATCTTTCAAAACCGTAGAAACGCAGTTTCCGATCCAATCGATTCAAGTGTTTACCTGACAAATAAGAATAATATAAATAATAGACTTAATTTTTGGCCATGCCTTCGACCACCGTGCGATGGCAGTCGGAGTGAATGTTTGCGTGCTCGCTTTTCGTCGTGTCATGGTTCATCGGAAAAAACTGACGGTGTGATCAGATCAGAGCAGGGCACGATGAAGGATGGGGCTGAAGTGCTGACCTGGTGCTGACTGGCTGACGGGATGTTAATCGGACAGAAATTAGAAAATTCCCTCCTGCGTTCATTTTTTCACAACAAAACTCGTTTCTTTATTAAACTCGATCGACTTAGGCTAACAATGCGGTGAGGATGATAGTGATGAAAACAGAAGACGGAAGAATGACGGAACAATGTGTGACGGAATCGATATGCAGGTCAAATGTTTGGTGGATGAGATTGAAAGCAAAGGTTTTTAATTATCATCAAGTTGAGCATATTTATTTCGTTGGTCGTTTTTGGTGATTAGTTTAACTAATTGGCTGCTATTTTTCAGTTTCCTTTCGTAAGACCTTCTGGAATAGTTTTATTTAACACGAGAGAAGAATTAACTACAGGAACGATTGAAGAGAAAGTTATGAACGAACTCTTAAGGGTTTGGTTCTACAGACTCGTGGTTTTAAATTTTCTTAGGAGAAAGAGAGAGGGAGAGATAAAGCTATCAGGTAAGGATAAATTATAGTACAATAGTAGTAGATAGTGAAAGTGATAGAGAGTCTCGAGTCCTTAACAGTTACAGGGCTTAACAACAAGCTACAAGTAAGAGAAAAGTAATAATTGAAAATATAGAGCTGAAGAAAAGTAGAATTCTTCGTGATTATCGACTCACACACAATATGCGTTTCTGGTATAGATTTTTTTTTGTGAATTTTCTTCCTGCTTTGCTGCTTGGTTTGCTTCTTGGTTGGCTAAATAAATTACGATTACTTCCTAACGCTTACTCGTATGCGAACGAAATTCGATTGGTGGTTCTTTAAATAATTTAATTTAAATCGGCAAAAACAAAATCTCGTCTAAATAAATTAAATAAATAAAGGCGAAAATGACCCCAAATAGTTAAAGGCACATCCGATATGATATGCACGAGTATTGAACGGTACTTCGGGCTTAAGAGTAAACTCCTCTAAGGAGTACACTTGCAATCAGTTGCGTATTTTGTGTAACTAATGTTTCGACTATCGTTTCCAGGTCCGTGGGCGGAGGTCGCTTCTTAGGGCTTCTGAGCGCTGTAGGCCAAATCCTGGGCATCCTGGATCGAGCGTCCCCAACCACCGCTGCCGTGTCCTGAGCTACCGCTGTATCCGGCTTCGGCACCGCCTCCGTACGATCCTCCAAGTGCGTATGCATCACCATGGCTCGAAGTATGGCTGCTAGTGTGGTGTGGGTGGGCAACGACCTCACAGGTGACATGCTTCTCCTGGGATAGCAGTTTCTTAAGGCCGATGATGGCAGACAGAACGAGAAGCGATCTTGCCGATGAGCAGAGCCTACCAGCGATCAATGCAATTGCGCCCAACAACAGTGGCAACAGAGCGGCAGCCTTCAGGGCAACGGCCAATAGAAGTGGGCCAAGGATCTTAGCGGCCTTCTTCTTCTTACCACGAGCCTTCAGCGGCAGCACCATCCTCACCATCATCGAGCAAATTTTCGCTGACATCCTCAAGGGCACGTCCGGTCGATGTGACGGCATTCACGATATCCGAACCCTTCAGGTCAACCTAATGGTGTGGGTAGACAGGAAGCTCTGGATACGTGACAGGATCAACTGTTCGATGGACTCATCACCGCTCAGGGCACGTGGGGCACCATCGGTTTCAACTCCTGGGGTCTTCACCACCGTAACTCCATCAGTAAGTGAGAACGTGCTTCGCTTGGTCACAACCTTGTCGAAGAAGCTGAAGATCTTGTACTTTTACACAGGACACCGAATCCGACGACAAGCAATCCTTGTAGATGCTTCCCATTAGATCACCTTCCGTATTGATGGCATTCCGCGAGGTTCGGGTATCTTCCGCTGGTAAGGCTGCTACCACTGCCACCACACATAACACTCCAAAAACTTTATGAATGAAAGCCATCTTCTCTCTGATTTCTGGTGCTAACACTATTTTGCTCTTCCTGCTGTTGATGGCAAAAGTTCGATTTTTCACTTCCCTTTTTTCCTCCAATTCAGTTCACGAAAAACGGTGGAAAAATGCACACGGCCACTCTCTGGGCGCACTCCACAAGACGGGATCAACAACAAACGAAACACACGACAAAACACACGACTTGACCGCCGAGTACAAGGATTGGATATGATATGTTGCTAACAGAATGTACACCGATTTATATATATGTGATACCTGTTTCCTAATTCCCCACCATATCAACCGAATACTAAATTTTCCTACCACTGGCCGTATTTACGTATTTATGCTTTTAATATACCCATAAACCGAGGAGCCCCACGCACCACAGCTCAGCTGTGTCCGTTCCGTTCTCGCACGTTGACTTCTTACTGCCATCGCACTCGCTCATCAACCTTCCGCCTCGCAAAGATCACCACTCACTCCACCGCCACAGAGGGAAGCGTTCGCGCGAGGGTGCGGGGGACTTTCATTCATGCATCTCTCCAACATCTACGGCGTCCGAAACGACGACACTCAACTTGAACTTGGATTGCAGCAGCAGCAGCAGCAGCAGCAACCTCTCCAGCTGGCTGCATCAAACCATCGAAGCCATCGAAGAGATTACCAGCGCTCTCACACTCACACTCTCAGCACCGCTCACGCGTACGCGTTGTTTGTTTATCTCGGCGCATGGCTCAGGTTCCCACCCAACCCGCTTTTGGCAATCCGACGAAAACCTTCACTTCACCGCGCGCCGCTAGCGGCTGGGGAGTTCATTGGTCCATTTGGATCGCCCGGGAAGCGAGATAAAATTTCTCTCCAGCTTGTTGTTGTTGATTTTCCCAAACCACGCGCGCACACGCTTTTCCGGCTTCACCGTCTTGGAAAACGGATAAAAAAGGTAAGTGAACTTGAACGAACGATCGGCCGCCCGCCGTGATCGGGTTCGTCGCCGTTGAAATCACTTGCAGCCCGGCCGACCGACCGGATTTATGCATGCAACGACATACGGCTTGGAATAATTGAGCTGCAGCCCAATCATCGGGGGTGGAGGGTTTTCAGTCTCTCACGGAAGCGCGGCACTGGAATTGTTTCTTGGAAAGAATTATTGGGTGAGTGGGAATTGTCGGATTGGTTTCTGTTTGTTTGGCGATTTGATTTGTGGCGAAGAAAAGTGTGTGATGGCTGAAGTGTTTTGTTTCAAAGGTGGTGTGAAATGAGCGGAAGATGAGCAAGAGGTGAGATTGATCGGTGGTAATTATTCAGAAAAAGGGTTGATAAACGCACAAGTGCTCATATGGAAGAAGGCAGGAAGTATTTTTTAATCCTGATTTCCTGCTACGTGGGAAGTTTGTAAGATGCATAAGCTAAATGATGCGAGTCTCATTATGAATATTATGTTTTGCAGAGGAAAACATAAGGCCAAAATAAAGAAATGATGTATTGAATCAGAAGAATGGAAATGAAGAGCAAACATTGTTACTTATATTGTGGTGTGGAACGTAATTCAGAGTGCATCGCTTCAGAGTAGATTTTTGTACTGATGAACTAACTTATGCCAATTGATCATCTTCAGCAAAAAAATGGCATAAGCATTACAGTTGTGTTATCTGAAGTACTCAAATACGGTGTTTTTCAACCAGTGCTGTTAGTAGTAATTTTTAATCAGTTGAATTTATTGATCGATAGCTGATATCAACCGCTGGATTTTTGAATATGATGTATGATCAAAATTGGCAGAAACACTAACTAATGATTAATTTATTTTAACAGTACATTTGCCTCAACTGTAATACCAAAAATAATATGTTCACTACAATATTCAAATGACGTTCAGATGCTCAAACAAAATATGAATTTCTGGTTTGTTTTGCCCTAACGCCTTAGATGTTACGGTTAGAGCAATACATTGTGGGAATTAAATGTAGTGAAATTTATTAATATTTTAGTGAAAATTAAATAGGTTGGCAATTTGCTTCAAGGAACAAGCTATGGGCAAATGAATTGCATTAGATTGAAATGATTTTTTACAACCTAGTGTTTTTGAACTTAAAAAATCATCCGTTGTTAACATATAATCTGTAAATCTATATACACTCAAGGGCAAAAAAAGAAACCAAGCAAAATTTTGCTTCCATAAAACGCTATGTTCAACCTTCAGTAACTTTGTCAATTATGAATATTTTGGCAAAATTTTTACTCCACTTCGGGTCAATATCGAGTTGAAAAAGGAAATACCCATGTTGGGTGCGTCAACTTTGAGAGCCAGCTGTAGTCCAAACCAATAAATGTAAATAGTTCAAATTGTGTACACATTTTTTCTATGTACTTTATGGCTATGATGTAATTGAAAATATGTTACCTAAATTTTTCACAGAAATACGGATTTTTGAAATTGGTATGTCCAAAAAGGACTTTTTCACGCATAGGTTATGAAAATTTAAGTTTATAAACATAATCAATATTAAATATTCAGCCACATAAAGTCAATATATTGGTTAAAGCGAGTAAAATAATATGCCAAAAATATTGATAATTGACAAGAAACAGAAGGTTGAACATTAGCGTTTTTGGAAGCAAAAATTTTGCTCGACTATTTTTTTGCTACCGAGTGTATGAAAATGAATTTCTGCCTGTCTGTCTAAACCTTATAGACTCGGTGACTACGGCGTGAAATTTTGTATTCAGAGGTTTTGGTGCTGAGGAAGGTCCCTTAAGATAGTAAGAGACCCTCACTATCTCTAGAAGGGAGGCTCTCTTACAAATGGAGCTGAAATTTCTGGAATTATTCGAGAATTAATATCGGATAATGAAACTAAATTTGGCATGTGCAGATTTTAAAGGCAAGAGAAATGTTTCTATGGTGGTCTTAACACCCCTCCAGCACTGCCTGCTCTATACAAATGGAACACATACTTAAACCAAAAACGAGAATTATCCCTCACTCGTTATGAAAAGAATTTGTATGCAAAAGAGTTTTTTTGGTCCGAGAAGGGGTCTTATATGATGGCTCGAGACTCTTCTACCCAGCCTTACGATACTGAAAATGGAGGAGGGGGGATTTCCATACAAATGAAGCACAAATTTCTGCCAATTCTAGAGGGGTTTGAGCTGTTTAGCGGAATACCTTTTACTAGAGGAAATTAGAAGAGAAAATTAGTATTTTCCATTTACCTCCCAACTACCTTTTGCCCTATCTTGACAGATACGACAGATCCCTGATATGTGCAGCGGACTTCTTCGGCGTCTCGTACTAATAAAGGTCAAGTTGTTAGTACGAGACACTGAAGAAGTTCGTACATTGCAGACAAAATACGCGTATCTGTCATGATTAGCAAAGGTAGTTGGAATTAAATGGAAAATACTAATTTTTCTTTTCTAATTTCGAGTTCCAAATTTCTAATATTCTGGAGATCACAAATAGAACCAAATTTGGCATGTGGGGTTTTTTGGGGGTAAATTTTTTTCTATGCGGTTCGAGAATTTCTTCACTTTAAAAAGGGACTCACATACAAATGAAGCAAAAATGTCTGCATACCTCGAGAACTCTGGAGACATTAGAAGTAGTAGCGTTCTGATAAAAGTTTGAACCCATTCTAGTCAAGAATAGTAGATGCTTAAGTTACGCTCAGTGCTACATTACGCACAAGAAGTTAATCTGAGGTTAGGCAACAGAGGTAATAACGTTCAAACTGACAGGATACAGGAAGTTTGGAAATAAATGTTTTGTCTATGAAATGCCATATATAAAACCATGTATAAAACTAAATGAGAAAAGATCTTCGGAGCAATCTTAATTAACCGGTAAGTTTATCAAATAAAGCAACAGCTATTAGTATATATGTGAAAATAAATATGTCGATTTCCGCCTTTAACTCTGAATTCATTCGCATACTTTGATTTTTATTTGGTTTTCCCACAAAATAGTAAAATGAGTAAATAAATAATCAATAATCACAATAATATAAAACTCAAACGTA
>JASCZW010007463.1:0-65953 GCA_034211315.2 Aedes japonicus | reverse complement strand
TGACGCGAACCGCAACAACACCACGGGCATCCACTTCACTGGGGTGTGGACTGCTCCGAAAGCTAACGACCAGATATGTTACCTAATACTTAATACATACATACAACGCTGACCGTTGAACGAACTGTCAAATACTTTAATCCAGTACCAAAAAATACGTACTAGACTAAAGGAGAACAACGCAGTAATGTTACCATCTCGCCAAAGAATCACAAATGCCTCCAGGAAAAGATTTCAAAGCTCTTGTCCAGAAACAAGACAAAGCGGTAGTAAGCTACCCGCAGCATATAAAGACTTGAGAAAAATTCTGGGAGTTGGTTGGACGGAGATTTTGAAATCAAGGAATTTACGAATCAAGATCAAAAAGTGGATTCAACATCTTTGGCATCTTTGTTTCCCGACAAAAGCTTTTTCTTCGAAGATGCACTGTTTTTACGAAGAGCACGGAAAGAATTTTACCGCGCTGTGCCGTATATCCTTTTTATCTCATTTTTAACAATACTTAAACGACTAACAATAATTTTAACGTTGTATTTAACATTTTAACACTAGCCTCTAAAGCTTTTAATCGCGACACGCACTAACTGCTCTCTTGACCGATCAGGACAGAAGAGGCCTTACAGGGTTAATCTGCCAAGCCTGATACCTGCAAAATTTCCATAAGGAACACGAACGAATCCGAATTCGTCATGTTCACCCATTTTTACGTGTGAGCACAGAGAACAAGCATCCAGGCTCGAACATTTTTTCCGATTTACTGTGTAAATTTTTTAAAGCAAACCGTTGGAAAAACAACGCCGCCTAGTCTAGGTTTCACCAAACTGAAATTGACAGACTATCAAATCTCGAGGCGGGCATGTGGCGTCATCAACATACGATTCACCAAAACTAACGGGAACGAGCTGTAATCTTAAAATGGCAATTACAGAAATTTACACACGGAGGGTACTCCATCTTGGATGTCTGTTCTCTGTGTTGTGGGTACTATACCCAATGCCCGTGCCTGTGGCTGCCTCTTTCAGCTGAGTATATTTTGCCGACGCTCAAACCGCTGTCAATAGATACACGGCCGCAAATTGAACTCAATGTGAGTGTCCACTTTACTCAGTCGCATGTCGCTGCTAACCTTTCCCCAATTATCCAACATCCCAGTGATTTCTCGTGGAAGTGCAGAGGATTTCTCGGCTTTCTAAAAAGCAAGTATCATGTCAACACGTTCCTTCCCATACCCTACTTGACCAGCATTCTGGCGTTATTGCTTCATAATGGGTCACCAGTTTTTACACATTGAAGATGTATGTTAGTCCCAAACATCATCTGTTGGTTCTTTGTGCAAATACAGTTGATCTGACAATACCGGAATTGCATCCGTGGGCGGTCAATCATGCGCAATGACGTCTATATAAGGTCTGGCGCAGTAGCCACAACAATATTAGTGAAATGAGCAAAACTCGCTCATGACACTAATACCACTGCACTCCTTGCGCACGCTACACAAAAGCTCGCAAAGTGCTACGTCATACTATTTATTTTGATTCGTTCGCTCCGTGATTGTTTATTGTATGCGCTATAAAACCTAATTTTTCAACCGATTCCAGTCTACCGATGATGGAAAATTGGCTCTATATCGCTACTCGATTGTCAAGTCTCAGCGTTTGAAAGTTTGTGTGGCAAAAATTCAATTACCTCAGTTAAATTCACTATAAATAATCCATGTTATCGGGAGAAAATGCTTCTGCTCAATAAATGGCATTTGTATCATGATTATTTCCACAATTCAGCATTCATAATAAACGTTTGAACCGATTTTTTTTATCTGAACCTATGCCCGCCAATAGAAAGTTCAATAGTGTTACGTCATCACTCGTCGGCTCAGCAATGTTTACATTATTTTTGCTTCCAATACAAGCAAGCAGTGCGTTGCCCCAGACCTTATATAGACGTCATTGAATCATGCGTATGCTCATACTCATGTGTGACTCCACTTTTTACGAAACTGAATAGCAGTTTCCTTGCGACTGAGTAAAGTGGCCTCTCATATTGAGTTCAATTACTGGCCGTGTATGCTGAGAGTGAGTGGTACCGTTTGAGTGACACAAGGTTTGGGTTAATGAGAGTCTCTCAAATAACCCTCAGTAAGGATTGTACAGAGCCGTACTTAGTCGCAATCTAGCCTGACTTGTGATAGAGTCACAAGCCTACGTTTGCCTACCATCGGTCACAGATAAGTGAAATAAGGAAAAGGTCGCTTGATAGATAATCTAGTACTGGACCTGAAAGTGGACTTTATAGAAAAGGCTTTGCTGTTAGTAAGACGAACGGCATACAATCATATATGTATGTTTTGAAAAATCAAGAAAATTCGCCAAACCCGTTTCGTACACCGGGATTCTGTTCTGGAAGTAACTGTTTACCATTCTGCACAGGTAGCCAGGAACACGCATTTTTGCTATTTTCTGTTGGCAATGCCGCGTCAGCGCTCTCAGCCGCATCGGCCGTTAAAATCGTTTTAGACGTCTGATCCTCACAATGGCGCACAGAATCAATTGCCTCCCCTGTTCTGTTTTCAACCCTTCTCTGCTCTCTGCACGTCTATCCGGATTGCTTCGACCGTCGAGACCCCTTTTCGTAATCCAAATTGTCTCTTAGAAAGGCCATGCATCAGCCTGTAAAGGTACTTCCAGAAGCTTCCAGAGGGTATCCAGCAATCATGTGGGTCATTAAGATGCTGGGTCCCCTGGTGGCTTCCCTGATTTCAGCAGCAGCACAAGCTTCTGAGCATTCCATCTATCTGGGAAGTAGCCTTCATCTAGGCATTTTTGTAGCGCCGTCCTGAAAGTGTCTGGAAACGCCAATATCACAGTTTTAATTTCCAAATTAGGCATGCCATCGGGATCGGGAGCCTTCTTCCGCTTAAGACCCTTTCGCCAATAACAGTAACGCTCTACATTGGAGATCCGAGAATTTGCAGCTTGACCGGCCGACTTTTAATCGCACTAAAACTACCTGAGCCATTCAGCTATCTCCTCCCTTGGTTCAGCCATTTTGCTTCCATTTCCTGCGCCATTTTGCTCTCACTCTCTACGTTATCGGCACGTGTGACCTATCCTTCTTCGACGGAGGATTCAACAGGAGTGGAAGTTCTCCCGAAACTGAACCACGCTGAGCCATTTAGCTCCCACATACTAATGTGTGCATTAAACAAAGCGACTTGATGTTCCGAATTTTCATGCGATTACTCCTACGCACCCAGGGTCCGGCACATCAAATCAGTCTATATGGTATGTTTGTAACGCGCCTTCTCCATCCGGCGTAAAACAGTTGGCTATTGTGAGCCACTACGTGTCGCCAGGATACGATCGTGGAAACATCTAAAAGATTCTGGCACTTTTGGATAAGGGAGAGTCCCTAGTAGCACACTTGTTGCAATTCCGTTGAGATAACATATATATGACTTGCTAAGTATTAATCAAGTTACTACAACTAATTATGACCGTAGTTTGCTAGATAGGGTCCATCGAGCGAAAGCCTGGTTGCGGCCGTTCGACCGTTTTAAGCGACCGGAGGATTCAATAGAAGCTCAAATGGAAGACGGAAGGCAAGATGGCCACTTCTTCCCGTGCGTTGGGCCATGAGTTTGGTGCGACTGGTCAGACGGTCAAGAAGTATTTTGTCAGACGGTCAAGAAGTATATCCACATGTGGAAACATCAGTCCAAGCTAGTCGTGTCGGAAAACCAAGCAAACGCCCAGACATAACGTTCGTAGATTCTGATCGAAGAAATCTTTCCATGACAACCCTCAGAACGTGCCCCAGCTCCTCCCAATCCAGAAGTTCGGAGTATAATTTTTAAGAAGAGAGTATGTTCCACACCTTCGTGGCAAAGCCCAAAACGTAGGATGATTTGATCAAAATGGCGACCAAGTACCGGCAAACTGCCGCAAGGCAGTGCGGCAGGGAGTAAAAGTATTTTTGAGAAATTTTTAATTTATTTATGAATAAAATGCAATTTGTTTTGTTAAAATATCTATTTCCGTTCTTTTTTACCGCTTTTTTAATGCTATGCTGCTCATTAATGCTATCGGCTCGAGTTGTCCCCGACTGCGGATCTACCATACAACGGCGGAGAGTTCTCCAAAGTTGGAACATCCGCCAAGTCCAACAACCCGATACTCCAATTAACCACTCGCTTTTTGATTTTCTCACCATTTCGTTGTAGAGCTGGCATGATTTGCGTTATAGCTCCGTTTATTGCATTCCACGCACTTTCGTTACGACACATTTCATAGACTGCGTTAACTGAGCTGGTATCTGCCTCGCAGATGGCAAGTATCTCGCTTCGCAATCATCCGAATCCTGGGGATAGTCAAAGAACTCGTACTCTGGTTGCCTGAAGCCAGACAGAAACTGCGTAAGGTCTAAGTCTACCAATCCATTCCTCCTTTGCAACCAGATCGATTGATCCGGTATGAGCTGGTGCGTCCATCGACTGTTCTCCGACTCCGATCTCACCAGTTTTCGAACTCCTCTGATATTTCTCCGCTGGTAGCACTCACTGTCCCCGCCAGAGTGATGCCAATCGGAATTATTCCAGTAATGACGCATACTAGATCCGATGAAATAGTTCTGTACACACTCACGGTTCGCATGGGAATGCGCCTGAACGTGCTGTTTAACTTCAGCCAGTTTCGTTTGGTTCCCAGCGCTGCAACCCAGGCTGGACCTCCGTATCTTAGTATCGATGATGATACACTAGCCAGTAGACGCCGCTTACTACTGCTAGGTCCGTTGCTATTTCTCATGATTCTGGCTACTGCATTGATGGCCTACACCGCTTCCCCATAATCTACGTGGCTGATAAAGTTTAGCTTTGGGCTCGCCCAGTCTCACCCAGAAAACTTCAGCACGCCCTGCGAGGCTATGTGGCATGCCACTCCGATGCCGATTTCTGCCTTCGCAGCTCCGCCTTTCAGTTGCTGACCATTAGAACCTCTGTTTTGTGGTGCGCTATCTCCAGCACCCCGTTGTACATCCCGTTCCAAAGTAATGGGCCAAGGATGGAACCATGCGGAACTCCCGCCGTGAAGACCGTTTCCGCCCCACGGAGGTCTCGTTGGTTTTTTCACCTTTTCTGAAGGTTCTGAAAGTAACTGTTCCGAAATTTGCACAGATAAGCAGGGACCCTTATTCTGCGCAGTGACTCGACAATAGCCTCCCAGCTGGCGATATTGAAGGCGTTCTTAATGTCGATCGTTACAGCAGCACAATATCGATAGCCTCTCCGCTTCGGGTTGGACGACTATACGGCTGTATCGACCACTATACGAATGGCATCCACCACAGACTTCCCTTTCAAGAAACCGAATTGCATCCTCGATAGCCCGGGTTTGCTCTAGGTAAATTTCGTCAGCCTTTTGAGGATGATAGCTCTATTGGGTTGCAGTAGCCAGTTTCAGAACCTCTGGCTGCTTCGCGCCATCCCTCCCCAGCAACACTCGGTAAAGGCGTGGCGATGTGCCAACGCCCGCGAGTGGAGGTGGCATGACCTTCTGTCCCGGTCTGGTCTCAGGGATTTCTTGTTAAGGAAAATTTCTGGACTCCTAGACTTTATGGTATGATTGTGCAACGCCATCATTAATCATACTAAGCCCAAAAATCGCCGCTGGTGCGTGACAGCTCTCCCCAGTTAATAACTGTGCAAGTGCATTTTAGAACACTAAAGAAGAGAGCAAGCAAACAACCGCTAATTCCCAAAAACCAGCAAGCCTGAAACGCTAACAAAGAAGAAAACAAAGAGGAGAAGTTACTCGCGTCTATACTGAGGTCAATTTCGCTTACAACAAGCCCCGTACACTAACAACCAATATTGATGATTTACCGTTGCCACACCCAAAAAAATCGACACGTTGTTTCCACGTGAAACACACATATTTTTCATCCACTGCTGAAACCAGTAATAAATACGTGGAATCCACGTAAGAGCTCCGTGATTTCCTCGTAAATCTATATTTTACGTGAAAATCACATAAATGTTACGTGATTTTTTACTTAAAATTCACTGACACGTAATGTTCACCTGATTCTACTGAAGAAGATTTGGTTACGTGTTCAGGTGAAAGTTACGTGAAATTTCACGTGGAAACAACGTGTCGATTGTTTTGAGTGTATGTTGGCCTGAACGTGGGTACACAGAGAGAAAGAAATATTTAATTTTCTACTCTATCTAATGCATAAAACACAAAAGGAACGCTAGATTTGGTAGAAATTAATGTAATTCTGTAGATACGATCAATTTTAATGTAGGATCATTTTTAATGGAACATAAAACTAGAACAGTAGTAGTATTATGACCAACTCCGTGCAATCATTTTCCCACAGTTAAGTTACCGCAGATTAAACCAATTTTCCGCCTTGACTAGTGTGAGTACTTTCCCGCTTGCCTATGTTGGTTCCAACCTGGGTCTCCTAGCTCGTTGATATCCCCATTTGTACGTGATGTGTCTCGAAAAGAAAATTTTTCGTCACCTACGTTCATGCGCCGAACCTCACGAATTGAAATAACATTGTGCGCAGGACCGAAACCAGATAGCCACCACCGGCTCACACAATAGCGACACTTTTGCGCAAAATTATAGTTTTAAAATTGAAACAAGAAACCAAAAAACGGCCTCAAGGTAATCTGTCATCTCCGAGGAACGAAATTCCTCTACGTTCGCGTATTAACCCAAGATTACCACCGACCGTCCGGTTGAAGGCTGTTTGCTGCGGCTCGAGGATGGTTAGTTATTACGTACGGACGGAACTCGTGTGTCGGTTGACGGTTGCTTCGGAACTTCGAGGGATTTCATGTGGACAAAACGGAATATCGATTGAGAATTTTCGGGTTCGGAAAAATGGCAATTTCAGTGATGAGACATGGGTTTCTGGCTGATGTGAGCATGTTTCGAATACCAAAACGAAGAAACTTCAAATTGAATTGCTGAACATTGTTGTTAACCAGTATATTCAATATCGGTTTGTTGATTGGCTCATAATTGAGTCATTTTGACTTAATTTCCTGATTTTGACTATATTTGAGTTAATCTGGTTCAATCCGATGGATATTATTGAATTGTCGACTTGTATCAACTAGATTATTCAAATTAGAGTCTCCGCTTTCGACGAAATTGAATAAAAAACGACTCAATTATGAACCAAATAGACCGAGCGTCTAAATTGTGATATAGATATATGAAAGAGTTGTTTTTTTTCAAATTGATTAGCGAGATGGTTATTTTAATCTTAAATTTGACAAAAACCAGTTCTATTCTAAGTCACATCAACAACCAAACCTCCTATTTCTTATTTCGAAAAGGAATGCAAAGGCAAGGTCAATGATATTGGATAGCTACTTGCCGAGGAAACTAGAAGCCAGTGCTGTAAATAGTCGTTTCGTTCTTTTGGGTAAATTTATCGATAACTTATTTCAGAAACTGAACCTAGAAATATGGTGAATGATAAAATTTTAGCTCGTGGTGAATTTTACAACTTTCTCAACAAACATCAGCATCAAGTAACCGCTTGTTCAAACAAATTTAGAGAGGTTATTCAGCTTCCTAAAAGAAAAAACTGATCAACTTCTCCAAATTTGTTTGAAGGAACAGTTATTCAGCATTGATGTTTGTTGGTTTGTCTAACAGTGCACTGTCTGGTATATGGAAAGTGTTATATTCATAGGATATTCAATGTTAAATATCATTTGAATATTCCAATATTGCGCTCTCGCGTCTTAGGTTTTATAGTTAGAGCAATACATTTTGAGACAAGATTATGAAAATAAAAAAGGACAACAATTTCGTCTCTCGTGATAATTTGAAAATCAGTTTCTGGAATGAGTTATCGGCAAATGAATAGCAGTGGGTTGAAATGACTTTTTAAAGCACTGCTAGAAGCAAAGGTTACTTCGATGTATTTTCTAACATTTTTGAAGTAATTTCTACGCTTATCAAGATTTTGAAATCAAGTAGGCTAAAAGGCATTATCAAGGAGATTTTCTCAAACAGTTCTGGTAGTTTTTTTACTATCGGAAGATGAAGCATTCCTGCAATGCAATAATCATTTGAAATTCAGTCGGTTTTTGATTTTAGAGTCGTTGTTTTCGATTCAGAAGATGCGTTCAAAACCATAAAAGCAATGAAATAGGAAATTAAACATCTACATTGTCTTACACTCAAAATAATCGACGCGTTGTTTCCACGTGAAACGCACGTAATTTTCGTCCACTACCAAAAACAGTAATAAACAAATGAAATTCACTAGAGAGATACGCGATTTACACGTAAATTCATATTCTACGTGAAAATCACATAAATGTTACGTGTTTTTTCACGTACAATTCACTGGCACGTAATGTTTACCTGATTTTACCTAAAAAGATTGGGCTACGTGTTCAGGTGGAAGTAACGTGACATTTCACGTGAAAATTACGTGTCAATTTTTTTGAGTGTAACATTAGTGCAGGCGTAGCATTAACGTTTGCATAAAATATAGGCGGACTTTTTTTTCGGATGGTGATAAAAAAAGCTAAGACAGATAATTGCTTTTGATAAATTTCTCATGGTAGGTAATTTTTTAAGCTTACTTGCAAAAAAATTCTACGCCCTTGCGAGCGGCCTTCCGGCAGTTAACCTAAATATTCACCATGCCGGACGAAAACATGCGTGTAGGCATGTTTTTGAGTTCTTTCTTCGTTTTATTTATCAATTTCTCTCCAGTTTTCGCGACAAAATTGTTGGAGTAGATCTTACGCTTCAGGTTGGTCCAGAAATTCTCGATGGGATGCGGGTTTGCCGACTTGTGTACCACATCGATATTCAGCCGCTCCATCTCCTCCAACGATCGCTTCGAGTAGTGGACCGACGCCAGCTCCGGCCAGAACATCGCGTCTTCGTTTTTATGGTATTTCTTGATGAACGACGCAACATCCGCCAGGCATTTCGTACTATAAATTTTCCCGTTCACGGCCAGTCCGGAGTGAAAGAAGAGCGGCTTTGACATCCCCTTCTTGCTGATTGTCAGCCACAGCAGCACCTTCTTGGGGAACTTGATATGTGAAATGAACTTCAGCTTGGAGTTCACTTCCTTCGTGAAGGAAGTAAAATACGAAGTGCCCTGCCAGTCGTTGCCATCCAGGGTGAGATAGGTCCATTACCACCGCCACGTGGCGATTCGCCGGGAAAACCGAGTTGACGATCTTATTCAGCCGCTGCCGTTGCGTCATTGCCTGCATTTCCGAAATCAGTGGACGAGATTTCCGCTGCCTATCATGTATAATTCCGCCAGGTACTTTTTCACTGTTTGGCCGGTTGAACCGACCTCACGGTCTTCCTCTTCAGCATCCTTTGGAGCTTCTTGTCGCTCAGGGTCGTCGGCCATCCGGTACCGGGTTTTCTTTCGATGCTCTAATTGTTGTCCAATAGTGCCAAGATGTTATAGATACCGGAACGGACTTACCACAAAGTGCTTCACGATGTCCATTTTCGACGCGGCGGGGTGCCGTTCTTTGAACGCGCACACTTCTGAACGGAGTTGCTTCACTGTTTTTGCCATCACGGTTAAGGTTCGACTGATACAGCTGTCAAATTTTGTCTGCTGACTCATGGGTTACTGTGATTGATGCTGCATGAGTAGTTTCGTCAATGCGGGTGAAGGTAAACCCATGAAAAATCGGCAATTTTTGTCCCTTTATTTTAATGCAAACGTTACTGCCAGCTTAATCAACTAGTTCGAATCTCTACTGAAATTCTGCCAAAAGATGCTTCACACATCATTATTTTCGTTAACAGGGTATTGGGATGTTGTGCCGAAACTGTGATTCTATTTTTTGGTACATAACGAGTCCCGTTTCTGTCTAGACAATTTGACGGGCTTTTGTTGAAGTACGATTCTTCACATGATCGAATGAGAGCAGCAATCACGCTTCAATTAAACAAATAAACATTGATAGCTGGATAAGAGCTTATTCAAGTAAAAATATAAGCATATTCGACTTAGATATGGCTTATTCAGTCTTAAAACAGCCTAATTTTGTTGTTGAGAAGCTTGATAAAGCTCGATTCAAAGTAAATCTGGACGCACGGTTTAATACACCACCGCGCCCCTGGCGGTTGAAACAAAAAACATTTGACAGGCATGTGTTGATGTTTCATTGAAAAAGAAATTGGTGATAAATTTTTCTCGATTTATCGACGCATCTTGGAACTTGAGAAAAAAAAATTAATTGTGCACAAACATCTAGAGAATCCTTCGTGGTCTGCCTCAAAAATAGAAAGAGTGTTACAAGGATACTCTGAGTGTAGATCATAAAAGTGGCACTAGGTACAAAGAGCTGAGGAGAAAGGTGTTGAGGTACGTGGAAGGCAACTCAGGTGTCTCCATACGTGATTTGGCAAAGAAATACAATTTCAACTTTTCCACCCTGCGTAACATCCTTTCAAGAGAACGATATAAGTTGTTTGTGCCAATAAACATCCGAATCACTCCCTGAAATAAAATTTAGTGGCCAAAACGCGAGCACCATTACTGTACGAACGATTTTTGACGAAATTTGATGGCTGTATTTTAATGGATGACGAAACATATGTCAAAATCGATTATAAACAAATCCTCGGAAATTTTACCTGGCAGCTGGTGGTGAGAATGTCCCTTCCAGGTATAAATTTGTTTTTGCTGATAAGTTTGCTCGGAAACTAATGATTTGACAAGGAATCTGCAGTTGTGGCCTTAAAACCAAGGTTTCCATCACGTCTCACACTATAACGTCGAAAGTTTACATTAAAGAGTGTCTGAAAAAGTGGATTTTACCCTTCATTCAGGAACACAAGATCAAAGTAATGTTTTGGTCGGATCTATCCAGCTGCCACTACTCTAAGGAGGTACTAGAATGGTATGCTGCAAACAATGTTAATTTCGTCACCAAAGAGATTAATCCTCCGAATTGCCCTGAGTTCAGACCGATCGAAAAATATTGGGCAATTGTCAAGCGAAAACCTCGAAGATGCGGTGAAGAAGTGACAAATGCGCAACAAATGCGTTTAAAGTGGAATAAGCTCACCGATACATTGTCACCAGCGACAGTGCAGATCATGATGGCATCGATCACAAGTAAAGTGCGACAGTTCGTTCGAAACAGTGACATGTAATAATTTGCTTTATACCGTTTGAGAGCTGAATAAATACCTTTTTGTCTGACATTTTGATCAACCGTGTATGTTGTTTAATTCTTGAGTTATGATCACTTGAATGCGTCCAAATATACTTTGAATCGAGCTTTATTACATCAAATATTCTTGGGACTAGCATACATCCTCAATTTGTAAAAACTATTGATTCCAATCTAAGGCGATAACCTTTGCCTGCCTCATCCAAATGCAAGTCAAATAAGGAAAGGGTAGGAATGTGTTGACGTGATAACCGTTTTAATGGGCCGCCTCTGCTCTTGCACCAGAAATCACTGGGATGTTGGGTGACAGCAGTGTTCTTTTAAAAAAGCATTAAGCCAAATTTTAAGTTTAGTGAAATATTTTTATATTTATATCAATTCCTGATTTGAACCTATTTATACAAATAATAAGAATGCTATTGAAGCCACTCACAAAATGGGATGGTGGTTAACATTTGAAAGTTTTTCAAGAGTAAGTATAATAATTTCCAGCATCTTATTAAAAAGAACTAACGAACATATTTAAATAAATGCAGCAGCAATAACCACGAAGAGTAGATTATGCAAAATGGTGTTTTTTCTCGAATATGAACAACAATTTTAATGTAATTCAATGATAGGCTGTTTTGGTTTCATACTTCTCAGATACACTCCACTCGATACGACGACACGATACCATGATTGCTACATACACTGTGTTAGATATGACGTTTCGACAGATCCAAGAAAAACGCAATCATATAAGAATAATTTTAAAACGCAGATGCACTAGTGTAAACAATTTTCAAAATATTGAGGAAAAGCAGATAGAACGCATGTGAATTTCTTTTCGTCATTGATGAAAATTACCTTAATGATTTGCTTAGGGAACGTCTATTAATTACGTCACGCAAAAAAAAACTTTTTATAAACCAATCCACCCCCAGCCCCCGCCCCCCCTGTTCACGTTTTTTTTATGGACCTTCAAATTTTTTTGTATGGGTTGTCACGTTTTCCCAAACCACCCTCCACCCTTACTGCATGACATAATTAATGGAGCTTCCCTTATAACTTGTTGAGAATGCAAGTAGCTGAATATAATATTGATAGTTAAAGGTTATTTATCAATTAAATGAAGTATAAAAATCCGTAATAACTTATATTTATATTAAACAATAAAAATTAAAACAATAAACAATAAAACAATGCACAGTTAAACCGTTTATGTAAAAATTATAAAACTATTTTTATATCAATAAACAAATCACGAAAACACAAGAAATGATAAAAATGGAAATGATTTTTTTTTAAGTGACCGTGCAATAAATAAAAACAAATCAATAGTATGCTGCCTACTGTTCAGCGTTTATTCATTTTCCCAGTACTATAGTATGTACCTGACGTTTCTTTTATATTGATAACAAAATAATCGTAGCACTTTGTATTGTTTTCGTACAATGAACGAATGTTCTCTCTGTGTTAACAAATGGTGCCTGTTTTTGACAGCTACGCGTGAGGCATCAAATACGGAGGTAAAGTTTTGTCCAATTAAAATCCGGAATCACTTATTGTGTTGCAGCGGCACGGAAAGTGATTGACTTATCACCCTAGGCGCCCACTTTCAGTAGTATAAATTTCAAGGTGTTTTGTGCAGTGAGTCAAAAGTTATTCCAGATGGAAGCCGAGAAGATACAAAAAAATCTCTCAAAACCCACGTTGATAATCCAACGTGGTCCGCAATAAAAATTCGAAAAACGTTGAAAATCGCCAAATCAACCGTGTATGATGTGCTCAAATGTTTCAGGGAGCGAAAGAGCGTGGATCGAGTGCCTCAAGGTAAGCGTCGTAGTGAAACATATGACCTCAATCTGAACCAGAAGGTATTGAGAACCGTCAGAGCAAACCCTGAACTATCAGGTAGTGAAATCGCACAAAAATACGCAGCTGCTTGCAGTACCATTCGAAGAATTCGTTTACGAGCAGGATATCGTTCTTATCGAGCCAGCAAGCAACCAAACAGAACGTTGAAGCAAAGATTCGTCACCAAGACTTGAGCTCAGGAATTGTACCAACAGGTTTTGACGTAGTACCAAGGATGCCTGCCCATGGACAGCTTTCTGGCCAAAAATTCTACATGGCACGGCACGAGAAGATGTTCCTGCGAAGTTTAAGTTTGCTTTTATGGACAATTTTGCCAAAAACCTGATGATTTGGCAAGGATTATGCAGCTCCGGAGCAAAGACCAAAGTGTTCGTGACGAATAAGACGATGGACTCGAAGCTGTACAAGGAAGAATGCCTCAAAAACCACGTACTACCTTTCATTAAAGCCCATAGAGGTCCCGTGAAGTTTTGGCCAGATATGGCGAGTGGCCACTACAGCCGGGAAGTCATCCAGTGGTACCGCGATAATAACGTAGATTACATCGATAAAAAAATAAATCCACCCAACTGCCCGCAGTTCCGGCCCCATCAAGAGATTTTGGGCAATAATGAAGCGGAAGCTTAAGAAAAGTGAAAAAACGGCTCGGGACGCTACTCAGATGACCAAAATGAGGAACGAATGTGCCAAGGAAGTTGACTCCGGAGGTGTGCAGCGTTTGATGGGAGCAATAAAGAAGAAAGTGCGGATTTTCATTTGAATCAAAGAGAAATGATTTGTATTGATATTTTTTCCTCAAATAACAGTGAATGACTTTTGTTTTGATGTATTAAACTTATATGTACGTCAAGCCGTTACCGAGATACAGACATAGCTTTAGCTTCTTGAAAAGTACAAATCAATTTCGTTGCAGAAAAAGACAGTTAGATTTGTTAGTACTACCTAAGATTTCGTAATAAAAACGAAATTTAAATTTCAGTGTGGATCAGAGGGTCGTGGAGGAAAAGTTCATTTTGATTACAAACTGTTAACAAACTCGGTGGTTATCCTATACAAAAATCGAACATTACTATAAAGTGAATATTTCGTTACTTTACAGTACCCGCTAGATTATGGCATCGTTCCTATTTCATGCGGTTCGATTTAAAACATGTGGGAAATCGAAGTTTTTTAAAATGTTTAAAGAAAAAATCATTCCAGACCAAGCCTGGAATTGTTTAATCTTGTTGCCAAAATCGGACGGGCATTGTAAAATACTTTGGGTAGGAATAGAGGTGGATTGTCACAAAGTGATGACTCGATTACCACGCGACGCTTTATGTGAAGTAGTGATTTTTTTCGAATTATTACTATTAACTCAATTCCGAATTGAATAATTACAAATCTAGCAAAATCAACGATTCCTACTAAGATTTGTTATTCTGATCATCCTAATCTCATCGCTGAATCGTTAACATCTAATTCAATGGATAACTGAAACCCTGTGTAAATAGCTCTGATAACTTAACAATCGTTCACTTCATCAAATTAACGACTCGTTCATTATCTCACCCGAAACAGATCGCCATTAATTGCATCAGAATCACCCCCCAAGCCCGCATGATATTATTCAATAATATGAATTCCTGAATGACTCATTAACGCCCGGTGGATGTAATAGTGCGGCTTGTATGTAGGACCAGCGCGATTGAATGAGACTTTCGTTACAAAAATAATACTCATCAACCTCCGACCACGCAGAAATATTTCAACAAACAACTACGACCAACAAAACACATTTATATTCATACATAGCCAGTGCCAGCGTCGAATTTTGTTCGCCGTGTGTCTGCAGATGTTGGCCGGCCGAAACAGATGGATGAGACGATGCAAATAGACAGACTCTAGTCGGCGGAATTTCGGAAAATTTATCCCATTTGCTGCGAGACGACCGAATTAATTCGTGCGCTCGCACTGCGATTCCTGCCAAATAATTCCACGCGCAATCCTGGGCAGTCCAGTTCCAGCCCGAGGAATTTCGCACCTTGCACCAACTCCGAGAAGCAAGCTCGGTCGGACTGACGTAATTCTCCTCTCGGTGCAAACGATCTACTTATTTTTTCGTTCTGTTTCCCTCTGCGCTTGAACCTATTTTTGATAATTTCCCGTGTTTGTTCTTCGACCCCAAAAACTGAAAAAAAAGCAATTTCGCCTCTTTACAACTCTAATTTTATCTCCCATCAGTTCAACCGCGATAGCACGAATAGCACAGCCTAGCTGCTCCTCTTCTGGGTGGGTTTGCTTTTCGCCAAAAGCCAATCCAAATTTTCCGACCTCGAGACGACACTCGGGGCGAGCCAGCGGGAGGTGAAAATTTGTTTACTTCTGAATGAAAGACGACGACGACGATGACTAGGATGGCGGAGGAGGCACACAAACACTTTAGTAATTTAGCTGTGACTTATTTTTTTGGGGAAAATAGTCCGAGGAGACTGAGTTTTTCTTCAATGCGGGGTTGAGTTAAGTTTAGAATGAAACCATTCTGGAAAGAAAGAGGCGTTTGCATTGAAATCAATGTATAATGAAGTAAAATCGTCAGAGCGTAAGTTATAGATTCCCATGGTAGTTGAGTGCATTCAAAGTTAGGATATCTATTTCGGGATATAGGTCGTATGTAGAATAGGAGAAATGACGGTGAGAGTTTGAGAGGAAAATAAATAGGTTCAGGCAGACGTGTGCTGATTTTTCCGAGTGCGCAATATTGAATTTGCTTAGTTGTCAACCGCTCTTCGTGGTGATCCAATTCTAAAGCAATCCATAGCCAGCCGTAGTAACGCTGTCACTCTGAAAAATTACTCGGATGACCGGCATAAGTTTTACTTTTAGAATAACGACAAAAGACAAGACTTTTTTTTTATCTTATGATGCATAAGAATCTACCTATAAATATAAACATGAATTTCTGTCTGTCTGAACCTTAAAGACTCGGAAACTACTAAACCGTTCAGCGTGAAGTTTGGAGGAGTTTTTGGGGCCCTTCTCTGAAAAGGGGGGCTCCCATACAAATAAAACACATATTTCGAAATAATTCAAGAACTAATCAAGCAAATGGAACCAAATTTTACATGTGAAGTTTCCAGGTGAAAAAAAATGTTTCTATTGTAGTTTGAGAGCCCTCCCCTATCTAGAAAAGGAGGCTCTCATACAAATGAAACGGCAGTTTTTGCATAACTCGAGAACTAATAGAGCAATTGGAACCATATTTGGCATGTGGAAGTTTATGCAGCCAATAGATGTTTCAACGGTAGTTCGAGAGCTCTCCTCGTGGGGGCGGGGCTCACATAAAAATGAAGCTCAAGTTTCTGCATAACTCGAGAACCAAGTAAATGGAACCAAATTTGGCAAGTGGAGGTTTTTGAAGGCAAGAAATGTTTCTAAGGTGACTTGAAACCCCTCCTCTTTCTGAAAAAGGGTCTCCTATACAAATGAAACACAAATTTCTGCATAACTCAAGAGCTCATCAAACATATGAAACCAAGTTTGGCAGATGGAGGTTTTGAATTAACGAAATATATCGATGGTGGTTTGAGATAACTCGAGAGCCAATGAAGCAAATGAAAGCAAATTCGGCATGCTGAGGTTTTGGGAGGCAAGAAATGTTACTATGGCAGTTCAAGCCCCGTCCTCCTATTGACAAATTAAACACACATTTCTGCATAACTCGAGTACTATTGAAGCAAATGTAACCATATTTGGCATATGGGGCTTTTTGGAGGCAGGATTTCTTAACATATAAAAATAAATTTCTGTTTGTCTGTTTGTCTATCTGACCCTGAATTTCTGAACTGATAAGCGTTAGAATTTGTACACATGGGTTTTTGGGGCTGGGGAAGATTTTTATGATTGTTTGAGACCCCTTTTCTCTTAGGAAAGGGGTCTCTCATACAAATGAGACACATATTTTTGCATAACTCGAGAAGTAATCTGCATAACTCGAGATCTAATCAAGCAAATGGAACAAAATTTTGCATGTAAGGGGTTTTGAAGGCAGTGATTGTATGGTGGTTTAAGAAGCCTCCCCCTCTTGAAAGGGGGGGGGGGGCTCCAATACAAATGAAACACATAGAAGTTATGAACCCCCGCTTAGCCAAAAAAAAAACTCATTCCGGAAAACAACCATAAACGTAACAGTTCTATCAATTATCATTCATTTAGTTGCAAGCGTAGCAGCGCTCGCACTGGGTTCAGCTAGTATTTGATAGAATATCATTGGGCAAAACTGCGCTTCATGAGCTAATATATGATGGTAATTGTTTTTTTTTTCAGAATTTCAGGAATGCTTCGTATAGCGTCTCGTAATTTTATCTTATCACAAATATTAACGTCTTGTAACAGACGTAAGATTCGTATTAAGCACAATAAAACCGAAATCAAAGTTGTTAAAGACTGTATCCACTTTAATTCGAAAATTTTCAAATCACTGCAGCTTTTGAAATATTGCACGTACATAGGAAAAAATAATTAGTTTCAACAAGCGCGTTAAATTTCCCCTCGTTTAATTCAAAGCCAAAGGAGGCGTAAACAACGTAATTGTTTGCAATCTTTCATGCGCCATACAAACATGTTTGCAATCTTTCATACAACAGGCTTAACTTAGGCGTTATCTGGCTTAAATTTACATGATGTTTCCCACTATTTTCTGCCAAATTAAGCATTCCCTTTATCTGCTTTAGATAACGCAGAAAATTCAATGTTTCGTTTTATCTGTGTGGTAGTGAAAAATTTCACTGAGACATAGCTGAGAGTCTTTGATAAAACAAAGCCTAAGATTGGTGTTTACATTCTATGTTCAGTGTTCAATATGGCGTCGAATAAAAGTACGTGCACGAGTGGGTTTTATAACGGCTGTGGTATCCTACAAAATGAAAGTGAGATGTTGAGTCAGCGTAAAGACGGTAATAAAAGAAGAAGTTGTTCAAGCAAGTATTTGTTATCATTTCGAAAGGAAAGCTGCGTATTTTTCAGGATATTACACTGGCGACCGTTCAAAAACAGCCGAACCTTTTCAAGGCATGTGGGGTACAGTATGTCCCTTAAAAAATTGCGAAAGTTTTCAATATTAATTTTTTAATAACTTTAAACATTATTTTTACTGTTTTAATGCGTTGTGTGCAATCATCTGACTGTATATTCTGAGACAGCCTCCGTTCACCGTATCCAACGTTCACTCCTTGATGGACCACGTCCACGGAAGCCGGGAAGTGGCCTTCCACGGTCCACTTGCACACCGAAGGTCATCAGATCATTGAGATACAAAGCGAGGCGAAATCCTATCAGATCGATCCGGAAATTAGCTAAGGAATACGATATTTCAAAAACTACCATGCAACGGTTGGTCAAAGATGACTTGAAATGTTCGTCCAGGGCAAGAGAAAAGTGCCATCTTGAAACGAACCGAATCAAACAACTACTGAGCGCGTTTGGTGTCAGCATTAGAAAGAAGCGTACCATCATCGTATTCTCCGATGAGAAAATGTTCACCATCGATCCCGTATCGACACGTACAGACAGGTGAAATTCAAGTTTACAAGCTGGAGTCATGGTTTTCGGGGCAGTTGCGTCCAATGGCTTGAAAATGACTCCATTATTTATCAAAGCTGGATTAAGAGTTAATACCGAGGTTTACATGAACATTTTGAAGCACAGCAACACGTCATTTTCCAACAGGCACCATGTCATACCTAAAAAACGACTCAAGCGTGGCTGAAGGAAAACATGGAATTTTGACCAAAGGACGTTTGGCCTCCTAGCAGCCCGGACATGGATCACTCAATATAGGCATATGTTCAGGCTAAGGCCTGTAAACGTTCTCACCTCAGTGTGCCCTGAAAGCATCCATTATCAAGGCACGGAACTCGCTGACTGACTCATATATAGATCATTGCACGATGGCGTCATCAATGTAGTTTTGACAGATCAGGGAGCTTATTTACTTGGACTAAGAATATTTCGGTAATATCGGTTTGAGACTTAAGGCTGTAAAT
The DNA here is from genome assembly GCA_034211315.2 of Aedes japonicus. Taxonomy (NCBI): domain Eukaryota; kingdom Metazoa; phylum Arthropoda; class Insecta; order Diptera; family Culicidae; genus Aedes; species Aedes japonicus. The sequence continues at coordinate 46,870 of JASCZW010007463.1, read as the reverse complement.
TTATTATGATTGAAGTAAAATTGCAGGAAACCTGACACCAGTGTTTATTTTTACATCATTTTCTGAATCTAATCGTACAGAATCTTTAAAAAGCCAATGAAAATTTTAAACATTTGTTTATACCTCCCGAATAAGTGGAATTTGGCACGAATCCGACGTTTTGTCAGTCGATGACCACCAAGGCACATTATCACTGCAGAACTTCGAACGTGAGGGAGACAAATAGGAATGGCTCGCAGGTTCGTGGACATTGTAGAGCTTTGACGGATCGTATTAAGAGAAAGGCAGAGTTAATTTGGTACCGGGCCCACTATAAGGGAATAGCTTCTTGCCCGTCTTACCCGTGAATGCAGGTGAAACTGGAGAGAGTTCTTTTTCCATCTGATTTATAGGTTCGGTTAATTATCACTTCACGGTTTTTAGAGGCTAAAACTCACAAACAAAACACGCCTTAAGTCCTAATAGTATTCGAGATTAGTACCCAGAAAACTTGGAAATGATAGGGACTTGATCCCGTGTGTCCTTAAAAATCTTTGCTGGATATTACCTGTTGAGTATCATTGATATGCAGTACAATTCAGTGCCAGAACCAGCTGAGGATGTTTACCAGGAAGCCAGAGTGGCGCTGAACCGTTATTTTTGTCAACAGTAGATAAAATAAAACGCGAGATTCGCAGAAGGCACAAGAACAACTACTAATTTTAGCGACGTTTATGTTGATACACGACAAACCAAAGTTACGGTAATTCAATTGCTTATAACCCAGTTGCACTGTTAATATCCCTCCTCAATTAATTACCCCAAGCACATCCCTGAGTTTCCGTAATCATGGTGAAGTCAACCCTTTCGTCAATACATCTGCCAATTGATCTTCGGTCGAGAGGTATTTCAACTTCACTCTTCTTTTCTGAACAAGTTCGCGCACAAAGAAGTTCAAAATTTCTACGTGCTTCATTCGCTTACGTTTACGTGGCTCCACTGTTACCGATATACAAGGTTGTTGTCTTCGTACACACTTACTGGTTCCACTACCTTCACGTCAACGGAATTAGCAGGTTCAAGATCGATACGACTCCACAGCTAGCCTGACACAGGGCCATTAGCTCTGCTTCCGTGGTCAGTAAAGCCACAGATGACTGCTTCTTCGTAGCCCATTTTACTGTTGATCCAAACAGCTTTCGAGATGTCCGGATACCGAGCGGCGATCATTGAGATCGTTACCCTAATCTGCGTCCGCCAACGCTTCCAACATTTCCGTTGATTCAGTTCGACCATGGTGCTCTTTGGTAGCACCACACTGAAATCCAGCGAAGTAGGTTACTGCCACGCATTTGTCCGATCTCGACGTTACCATCAGGTACATAAGGAACCCCCAACCCCCACCCCAATTTGCTACCTTTCATCAGCTTCATTTCATCCTTCCATTCCAAACCGTTCGAGAACGCTCTGAATATACGCCCTCATCGTTCCTGCTTGCCAATCTCGCTGAATATTCAAGCCGAGGAAGCTCTTCACATCTCGGAAACCCTTCATCTCGAACTCGGCTGAAATTAGCTTCTTGTTCCTTAGGATCAAGATATCGTAATCGCGGTGAGGCCCTCATCATGCCTCGAGTGCGGGTATATGTTGTGGGAATGTAAGGGCCTCGATAGGAGCCACAGAGCCCAAGACTGTAAGGAGCCTCCCAAATGCATGACGTGAGTTAAGCTCCCGGGTACGGGAAGTTCTTTTTAAAAATGGTGCTACTACAATTACGGTTCACTAAAGACTGATTTATTCATATATTTTAACCCTACTCCTAACCGATGAGCGATCGATGCTGCCGTGTCAGCACCTGGTTCCCGATGTTGATCGCCGTCCATATCGCTGCGCCGGTTGTTGCCGGGTCTGCCAAATTATGCTGATGAGGATTTGCACTCGTTCTGGACTTTGTGCAAATAAAGGGTGATACGGTCAAAATTTGGTCAAGGGAAAACGCGTGTAAATCGGTGAAATCGTTTATTTAAAAAATCAAATTAAATTTCTTTTTCAAGTTCAATTAGTATAAAATTCAGGAAAAATATTCAGTTAGGCTTCCGCTTTTCCAAATCCAAATTGCCGGGCCTTACGCTTGACCCCTGCCATCAGATTTTGTACAGCCACCTTGTCCACCTTCTTCGCCGCAGAAAGCCAGTTTGCCTTGAACTGCTGCTCGTCCTTAGCAGTTTTTTTGGTCTTCTTTAGGTTCCGCTTGACAATAGCCCAGTATTTCTCAATTGGGCGGAGCTCTGGCGTGTTGGGAGGGTTCTTGTCCTTGGGAACCACCTGCACGTTGTTGGCGGCGTACCACTCCATGGCCTTCTTACCGTAATGGCAAGATGCCAAATCCGGCCAAAACAGTACGGAACAACCGTGTTTCTTCAGGAAAGGCAGCAGACGTTTATTCAAACACTCTTTCACGTAAATTTCTTGGTTGACAGTCCCGGAAGCTATGAAAATGCTGCTTTTCAAGCCACAGGTACAGATGGCTTGCCAAACCAGATATTTCTTTGCGAACTTTGCAAGTTCCGTGTGCTTGAAAATATCTGCTATCTTTCCCCTTCCTTTTGCCGTATAAAGCTCCTGTCCCGGAAGCTGCTTGTAGTCGGCTTTGACGTAGGTTTCGTCGTCCATTACCACGCAGTCAAACAGTCAAACTTCGTCAGCATCGTCGTGTACAGCCTCCGGGATCGCGCTTTGGCCGTCGTATTTTGTTTATCATCGCGATTTGGAGTCACTACCTTCTTGTAAGTCGATAGTCCGGCTCGTTTTTTGGCTCGATGCACGGTTGTAGACGATACACCCAGCTTATTTGCGGCATCTCGGAGAGATAGGTTAGGGTTTCGCTTGAAACTACCGGCAACTCTCTTTGTCGTCTCAGCGGCTTCCGGTTTTCGATTTCCTCCCGATCCAGACTTCCTGGCTGTCGACAAACGTTCCCCAAACACTTTAATTACATGTGTAACGGTTGATTTGGCAACTTTTAGCGATTTTGCCAACTTTGCGTGCGAGTAGCTCGGATTTTCGCGATGCGCGAGCAAAATTTTGATACGCTGCTCTTCTTGCTTGGACGGCATTTTGACAACTGAAGAGTGAATTCCAAAATCAAAATAGGAGCAACATTCTACACACACACACCTTCAAAATGAGGGGTGTTCAGGTTTTTTAAATGCAAAATTGAAAGAAATACGTTAAGTTGATATTGACCAAATTTTGACCGTATCGCCCTTTATGTGATACTTCTGAATTGCAATGTTGTTATGAGCTGGTTGCAAGGTTGTTAACTCGTGCTCTGAGTAACCAGACGACAAGCATGTTACGGGAGGACCCAAGTGTCCTGCCTACAATTGCAGACCAAAAAGCTGAACACAGTGTGGGAAACCAAATTAAATCTGAACCACTGTGAGGCAGCTCAGCAACTGCTGTGTCAGGCAGTTCGCGAGTCGGGAATGCATATCGCCATAATATCCGATCGTCTAGCGGGCGACTTCATCGCCTGGGCGTTCTAGTAGGGGAAGCCGCTTTACCAACCCTTGAGGCCCTGGCCAGACTCAACGTAGACCTGGCAAACGTAGTTACAAAAAGTACTTGCCATAGAAACGGAACGGAGTCAATCGAGGGCTCGATTGCTGTCAGTGTGAACTTGCTTTTGGAAGGAGATTCTCTTCGCTATATTCGCGTAAGTGTCTCTGCTTACGGGCCCAAACCTTTTTGGCCCTTCATACAGAAGTCCCTAATACCTTTATCGCCTTATTCATTACAATGGAACTCGTTCAACTATTATGCATTTCTAAAAACCATTTGCTTGTCTATACTACTTAGCCTCTACACAGCTCGAAAAAGTTATGTAAATTTCAGTTCAATATCATTAATAAACGGAGTGTCATATTCTGTCAATTTTACATTTTAAATTGAGAACAAATGTGATATGTTTCATACATTGTTGATTATATTGTATAGAATAGCTCGTCTTGGTTAGGAAGATTTGTTGCAAGTTTCTTGTTATTTTGGAATAAAATACTTGTTTACTTGGATGCATATTACAAAGAAAATGATTTTTTCTGTGTATGCCAAAATATTGTCAAAACTTGTGGAATGATTTTGAACACCTCTTCATATTCGCATATTACCCCACATCGATTCATCGAACACCTCTTCATATTTGCATATTACACCACATCATGCAGATTGAAAGAAACTTAAGAGATACTTGTGTTAAAAATACAAAACTAAAAACAAAATCAGAGCTGGTCTTTATAGGCCAAATCTTTCAGAAAAAGTATAAATGCTACTCTGTTTTACGGTTTAACCTACTATGTATTGATAACTGCAATTCGATGTTTGTCTAAATAGGCTCTAACTATTGCATTTAAAAAACAATGGACAAAAATTGCCGATTAGTCATGGGTTTACCTCCACCCGCACTGACAAAACTACCCTTACAGCATCAACCATAGTAACCCATGAGTCAGCATACAAAATTTGACAGCTCTATCAGTCGAACTCTTACCGTGATGGCAAAAATGATCAGAGCATTGAAAGAAAACCCGGTTCCGGACGGCCGACGACCCTGAGCGACAAGGCGTTCCATAGGATGTTGAAGAGGAAGATCGAAGGAAAAGTGGCTGACTGGCCGTGAACGCGCTCTGGACTGGCCGTGAACGGGGAAAATTTATAGTACAAAATGCCTATCGGAATTCGCGGCGTTCATTAAGACATACCATAAGGGCCGAATCTGGCGTCGACCCACTACTCGAAGCGATCGTTGCAGGAGATGGAGCGGCTGAAAATTGATGTGATACCCGAGTCATCGAACCCGCCCAACGTCCCCAAGCTGCGTCCCATCGAGAATTTCTGAGCCAACCTGAAGCCTAAGATCTACTCCAACGATTTTGTCGCGAAAACTGAAACGGAATAATACGAAGAAAGAACTCAAAAACATGCCTACACGCATGTTTTCGTCCGCCATGGTGAACGTTCCGGTTAACTGCCGAAAGGCCGCTTGCTAGGGTGTAGAATTTGTTTGCAAGTGAGCTTAAATAATTACCTTCCATGGGAGATTAATGAAAAGCAATTATCTGTTTATACTTTTTTTACACCATCCGAAAAAAGCCCATTTTTATTAATGCAAACGTTAGTAGAAACTAAGCTCATACGAAAGATAAATTATGGCCAACGTAAGCAAGTGTGCTTGGAACTACCGTAAATTTCATCCTTTACATCTCAAATAAGTAATTTATATGGATTTCCAAGAATACATGTTGACAAGTACAATGAACACACGGAGAAACCTAAACAAGTACCGATAAGTACAATGCTCAAAATTGAATGGTAAGACGATCTATAATAGATAATAGATTTGGGAATAGAGATAACAAAAAAATTAAAATAGTTAACAACGGCAATTAACAACTGACGCAAATAAAGAATTTATTTTCAAGCTTCTTAATCCACAATATCCCATTCATCACCCATATGTAAAGTAACGTAACACTCGATATGTGGCACCCCCTCTCTTCAATTTTACTTTCAATATACAAAAATAACAAACAAGTAGGTACCCCACAAGCCGGACTCGTCAGCTCGGAGCAAACTCAAAATTCGGCAAATCAGCTCAACATCTGTGACTAAACAATTACGTTCCGCACGTCACCGGCCAACCCTCCTAACTCCCACCGCACTGGTGTGGGTAGTAGGTTTGTCGTGACGATGGCAGCGGAAAAATTCCTATGCTTCGTTTTTCTTCGCTCTGGCTCCGAAAATAGAACTGCCTACGCGTACGATTGTGCTGCCCATCTCGATCTGCAAAATATTTAATGTCGAATTGTGTAGATGCAAACAAGTACGAATCTCAATCGAATCGCTTACCGCTTGGACAAAGTCGTCCGACATTCCCATGGACACCTGCAGATCTTCCGGTTCCCGCTCGAAGGTGCTGCAAATGTCCTGGTGGCACTTCATCAGTTCGATAAAGTCCGGATTGGGACCGGTTGAGTAATCATGGCCGAAGCGACCGATCGTCATCACGCCGTTGCAGTTCAGGTTGGGGCATTTCTCCGTGACGAAGCGGTACAGATTTACGGCTTCGGCCGGTTCAGTTCCGCTTTTCTCTGTGGGTGAGAAGCCGGGGGTTAAAGGGAAGGACAGTTTTTTGGTTTGGGATTCAGAGCTACCATCTTCGCCACTGGTGTTGATCTGAATGAGGACGTTCAGTTGCTGCTTTTCCGGTTGCTCCGCTTTTACCTTTTCCCAAGCCTTGTTCAGACTTTCCGCTAGTTTTGCATTGTGAACGGTCTCCACCATGTGCAGATTTGGAAGATTCACTATCTGCGAGTTAGTGTAAATATCGTAAGGCAATCGACTAGTTTTCGTGGAAATAAGCGTTCAAACTCACCTTATTGATTTTGTTTTTCTGCAGATGGCCGATGAAATGCCACCGGATATCCTTGCATTGTTCCAAGATTCTCGGTCGTTTGCCTTCTCGATCAATTCCTGGACGTAGTTCTCGCCAAAATCCCGCTGGCCGATGGAGTAGCCATCGAGAATCAGGTCGATCGGTTTGGTTTTGCTTACTGCCACCAGAAGCGGCTTCGGGGCTTTGATAGTCTGAAATTAAAATAGAGGGAAGGTTTGGGGAGATGTTTTTGGTGATATTGATTACCAAAAATAGGGAGGTCATCGCTAGCCGCAGATTTTTGGTATTGATTTTTTTTGTATTATGTAGGTACGGTGGGACGAGATGGATCACTAAAGACCAATCTCCAATTTTTCGTAGCCGAAACTAGTTTTTGTCAACTTTTCAAATACTATTCTATTGATTTCATTTATATTCTATATACTCACGACTCAAAAGTATAAAAATAAAGAAGGGTAAGATGGCTCATTTTTCTTTATTTACATGGCATAACGTCACAATACTATAACAAAGCCTGATACACAATATTCCTCCATAATGCCCGATTTATGGCCTTGGTCTGACCATCTTGCTCGTTGCGTCCCACGTCGTCTTGTACCAACGGAGCAAATCGTTGATGCTGCTGCTCACAACAGTCCTGCCAGCACAACCAGGACTTTCGGCTTCTGCTTTTAGAGTCTCGAGCGCAACTAACAAGACGGTGGACCTCAGCTGCTCCTAGCTTATGGAAGAACAGACTTGGCTGTATTGAGCCTGCCCGTAACGTCACTGGAGAACAGACGCTCAAATGGGTGAAGGCTTGGACTTTTACCCTTAGTTTTGAAAAAGCGAGGTGGCTCGCTTTTGTCAGCGCTGCTTTCGGATATACTTGGGTCTTTGCAAGAACCGCAACAGAGTCCAACAACTGCTCAGTCCTCCCACATCCTAAACAGTCCCCGCCGCTCGTCTGGGGCTAATTATTCGTGTATTCAGTAGCTGTCCATCATATCTGATGGAACCTCACCATCCGCAACCCGTGGACCCACCGGGTTGCTTGCAGCTCAGCCCCGTAGAGTCTTCACCTACTCTACCGTCTTCCCGGTAGATGGGTCATCTAGCGGGGCAAAATGGGCACCTTGTCAAACTTTACTAAATTAGGATTAAATCTCAGTAATACAGTACTCGCATGGGTAATTTAGGGAAGAGATTGTTAGCAAATGCTCAAGATCCGTAGGGACAGCTGTCCACGCAAGAAGAAATCCAAAATAACTTGCGTTTTTTGAAGATCCTTTCATCTAGGAATTTCATAAAAAAATGATTCGGAGAGCTGCAACCAAATTTGAGGTAAAAACTGGCTGTCAAGGTTGTGTGGGCAAAGCCAGCAAAGCACAGTATGATGCTTTTTCAAAAATGTAATAGAATCAATTGCATATTTTAACGTAGGACTGCGTCTTTGTTTTCTATACTGGAGTAGAATTTAAAAAAATCTAATTGCTACCGTCACAAAAAGTAGTTAGGTTTCGGGCGTTAATGTCTCAGTTAAAGATCTAAAAGATCTTCAAGATTTTTCGCACCAATCGATTGGAAATATTTCTACGCATCGATTTTGATAGAAGATATTGATGATTCCTGTGATGATGTGATAAGAACCCATCAAGGATTACCTATATCTGCAGGACTGTTCTCAGCAAGTTGTGCCTAGAGAATAGCCTACGCGATGGCTTGTTGTAGCAGGGCCAGTCGATCTCAATGAGGACCTTCGGAAGACTACGGCCAGAAGGCCGCGTGTTTTTACATGACAAGGAACTGTCAACTCCACGAACCCTTGTCCAATAAACAAATCCTTCGACTGCTTTAGGCTACCCCGAGTACAGCCAATCCGGTATTCATAAGCTCTTATTCTTTCTTGAGAAAGGCAAGAGCGTCGAACAGCAGTCTGGTTCCAGCCGACCGACAGTACTGCGCGACCGTAAAGTGCAACAGAATCTGAAGAGGAAGACCGAGGTCAAGGTGGTCTCTTCGTTGCGCGAATTGGACCGAGGGGTCGATGAAACCAGTCAACCACCCGAAATGGAGGAGTAGCTGATTGCCAAGGCCACGAAAGAACTGTAGATCACGCCGAGATCCATCTTTTTATGGGTTAAGGCTAAGATTCCGGCCAATTGCCTTAAGGCCACCCGGAAGGGCATCAACGAAAGTGTTTGAAATAATACTTGTAATCAAACAAAAACTTACATGAATTCCATCGAATAGATGATTCCAATGTAAATAAAAAACCATTTCAAGATTCGGTGGCGTCTCGTTTGCATATTCAACTTGTTCATTGAACAGGTTGTTTTAACATGTTTTAGCTTAACACTAAAATTCTCAAGAATTCAAAAGCAGTTTTATTTTTCGTTCAAAATTTTTCGTTTAAAAAAAAACTGCTGTTAAAAAAAAAATTAATCATTTTCAACTCATCTACCGGTCAGTGAATTTTTTTTACTGCTTTAGAATTCCGATAGTGATGGTGATACTATGTTGCCGTTTGATTCGATTTCCAATGCTATAATTCACTTTGAAGAAGCTAAAAGTGCGATACAACGGTTCAAAATTCTTCTAAAAAATTGAGAACAATATTGAAGTAGTTCTGATTGAAACTTGACCGTGATTTGTATTTCATAATTGGAATGGTCTCACCAATGTAACCAATTGAAAAAGTTTTTTTTAAGCTATGCATGTGGAATTCTTGTACAAAATTGGTTCAGGAAGTACTAGTACATCGGGTCCCAAAGCTAAATTAATCATCTCGGAACGAATCGTTTCTTGAATCTCCCGGCGGATCATGTCCCAAGGAATGGCACTGGCGGTATTAGCCGGACCCGGTGTTGCATGGCTGTTGGTGGCTTCCGATTGCTGTGAACTGCAATCGATAACGATCGGTGGATTATACGAAGGAGTGCAAGAAGGTGCTATTGCTGGAATTAGGTTAATCGGGACTGCAGTCGGATGGATGTTTTGCATTTTCTCGAACATTTTCGCCAGTTTCTGCTCGATTGTGGCCTCAAATGTCTCCATGCACTTTTTCACGATTGGGCTGTAACTGGAATTTGTACTCTGGCTGACTACACTGGACGAACAAATCGGATGATCTACGGAGGTCGATCTGGACAAATTTAAGCTGGAAATTGATGATCGCGAGTCAGCAGGAATGGCATCAAAGTCTTTCTCCAGCATATCGCTGAACCGAGGAACGGCGGACAACGGCGGGGGAATCATGGCGTGCACCTTCTGTAAGGCGGTCTTGATCTGTGGAACAACTATTACCGGAGCAACCGGTTGGGACGGAGCTGGTTTACCGAATGCACCATCGCACCGGTGTAGTTAAGTTTGCCATAGTCAAGCTTGCGTATTTTACTCGGTGTGCAGAACGTGTTGCTGTGGACTTTCTTTGTCGATTAACATTGGGACATGGGGACGCTTGGCTGCCGACAAGGGTGTCTGAGGCATTCAAGTTCTTTACTTTGAGTGCACTGGAGCCGGGGACGTAGTTCCTCGCTGGAGTGCACATTCGTTCTTTTGCCTTAAGTTCCGCCGATTTGCGGATTGTTCTTGTGCGTCACCGATCAAAACAAAACTCTCAACGAATGTCGCCTCGAAAACTCTGTTAATATAACAAAAACAAAGATTCTCGTAAGCGACAAGTGAAATAATAACTTCCTCTATGGTGTACTTGAGGTCACTACAGTTATTTTATTTTTGACTCAAACGGCAGAAGCCTACAATAGTCGACAAAGGTACTGAGAACTCAAAAATGTAGTAGCAGAAGGCATTCCTTTCCCCCAAAAAGAATTCCAAGAAATATTGGAACTAATGGGTCTACAGCTCAAAGGAATTTCGCACAAATTTTGGCTCAAGATTTTCAAAAGGAAAGAAGCGAAGTAACGAAAAGTACAATTTGGTGAGTCCGTTCCAATTATGAAAAATATGTTCCTTTCCATCCACATCTATTTTGAAAACTTTAGATTTTCGTTGAATATTTTGGATTTTTGTTCTGTAATTGAATAAATTGTACAAAATAGAAAGCGCACAAAAGTTTTCTCCACTGCTTCAGGAACAGGTGAAATCACGAAAGTGTATTGTGAGAGTTAGATAGGTTTTTTTGGTAGTATGTTGGGCCCTCGTTAGAATCTTTTTAAGATAGTTGAAGTTTTTTTTTTCTACTTCTTCGTGATATTGAAGAATAGCTCGGCAATGAATAAACGTCAGAAGATATTGATGATTTCTGGCCACAAACTATTGAAAAAACCTTCAAGGAAATTGGAAATATGTCTACGCGTCAATTCCAACAATAAAAGCTTTTGATTTTAAAAATTAAACTTTTTAAATAACTCGATATAAGATGATGTCTTATGATGCCGATATTTCAAAGAATTCTCCTATCAAAGACTTCAAATTTATGTAAAGAACGTCTCCTATGCATCAGTAAGAGATATTTAAGGGGGACACGTTAGCATTTTGCTTCAGTCTTTCGGCGATCATGAAGATGTTGTGTCAGCCCTCGGCCATTCACCGTCAAGTCGTCTGGCACTGCTTAGCAACATGTCTGGACGTGTCAAATTTGCAGCCGGATTGCAGTTCCCACTCGGTCGCATCTACTGTCTGCTCCGGCAGGCACTACATTGAGCGCGTTGGTGCCGGTACTCTCGTTTACCTCGCTGTGGTGATGGCAGCTGAAGTCCTCGAGTTGGCAGGAAACGCCACCCGCGACAACAAGTAGACCAGAATCATCCCACGTCACCTGCAGCTGGCCATCCGCAACAACGAGGAGCTAATAAAATTTCTCTCTGGTGTGACCATTTCACAAGGTGTTGTCCTTTCAGGCTGTCCTGCTGCCCAAGACGACAGAGTAAAAGTCTAAGTTCAATCGCGAACCAATCGCGAACGACGAAACTGCTAATTATGACAAATAGTAAGCTGGAAAGTCCTAGAGCGAAATGATGAAGTAGAAGGAATTTTCCTGTTTCTTTCATGCTAATTCCCTTTCACGGACTTCAATATCCAATTCCAAAACATGAAAATTGCTCTAGCATCGTCATTTGGTAAAACTTAGTTTCGCTTATTACTTGAAAATAACTGTTGAGAAATTTGGAAATCATTGAAATGTTGCATCATTTGGTTTCTATATACAAACGCAATCCCCGGAAGCGCAAGATGGATCAACACGCGGACGTTCTTTCGAAGCAACCGAAGACGGCCGCTGAGCGTGCTAAGTGTTATCGGACTAATATTAAAGGGGCCCAAGGTAATTCGTTATAAACTACTAGCTGGGATGCTGGAGAAGGGTCTTCAACTCGAGGTAGGATATCAGATACAAAAGAGAGCTAGTTTATCTAGAGCTTGTTGAACTTTCAAATTCAACGAACATTATTTTGTCAATTTAAAACAGTGGTGCGTTGGATATATTATTTTACAGGCGCCGGTAATGTAATGCAACAATAAGATATTACCGTACTGATTTGGACACTCAACATCACAGTATCCTTTTGCAACATCAGCGTCGTTTTTTAAACAACAATAATTTCACGGGAGCTTAGAAAGAATATCATTTTAAATGAACGGATAATAAAATACTAATCAATTACGCCGAATCATCAGTTGATGATATGATAAAGATGGTTTTGTTATGAAAGTATTTTAATTTGAAACATTGCATTGTTCAACTAAAATGGTTTACACTTGGTCTACGTCATTAATTCGAACATTCTAATGGGGCTGTACATTTAATTGAGCTATTGATTTTTATCCGCGATTTATTGATTTCAAAATTAAATTAGAATTAAAATTATTTCATTCTTACTGCCTGGATAAATAAATTCCATCAGAAGGATTCAAATATTGGCCTCCATTTTAATTTTTAACATCTGTTCAGCAATGAGCTTGTTCTTTTGGTTTAAATATCTTGTTATTATTATGAGGCAATACAGAACATTTTTACGCTTCATAAAGCAAAGTTTTTGCATTTACAGGAATCGTGAGTGATAAGTGTTGGGCAGAGATTAAGGCCATGATTGAACTCAATGATGGCGTGAATGTGTTAACGTATTTAACAGTTATCTCTCTAAATATTACAAAAATCGATGAACGCGTCATTGAATGTGTTGCCAAAACATATGTTCTGTGTTTTAAGTACATCGTACATTAAATATAAAAAAATCTCAATGTTATTTAATTTAAAAACAGAAATCTCAATTTCCCTTAAACGTGATTCACTGCACCGATGACAATGTATAGATTGCTATTTTCGAATCACTTTGTAAATGCTATGAATTCGAAACAAAAACGACAGGGAACATCAATTTAGGAGATTGCGAAAGCTTATGAAGGCGCGTGAGCTGTTGAGAACGAAAATGATGATAACGGTGATGTTATATACAAAGCTCCACCTTTTACAAGGATTGTATACATATTTATGAGAGCTTATAGAAAGTTCATGGATAAATCATCTCCACAAAACAGTTTTTTGGAGTAGTTTATTCAACACTAAGTATCCTGCACAATAAAAAAAAAACAAGCCACGTTCAAACAGGGTATTGCAATTTCGTTGTTCTACAGCAACCATTGAATGTCAACATCAAATTGGACATAAGGCCAAGGATAATCGAAATTGGTTAACTCCTAGTTCCAATTGAAAAACTTATTAAATATTTGAAAACGCAAACGCGATCGAACATTATCCGATATCGGTTTAAAATCCCAAAATCTCGTTTAAATACAAGAAAAAGAGCTTACGGAAGAAAAACAACAGATTGCCGATTGCATGATTTTAATATATTGATAAAAATGCTTTCACTAAGTACCCACATCAACGCCTTTGCTAAGGAAGAGAATTTTTTCAAGCGCACACGTTGAGCCTTGATATGCTAGAATCGAATAGCATTATCAAAGGATGCTTGTACCTGATTCGGAGGCGGAGAGGATTCTAGCAGGTGAGATTGAAGCGACAGGTAAGACCTAAGATATTTATCTTAGCAGCCATATGCTGCATCAGTGCTGTTTGAAAACAATAACAGCAAAGAAAGATTGGACCCTGAAAATATAAAAGGACTAATAAGTGAATATTCAGGCATGATACAAAATGGGCCCAAGCAAATACTTGTGTCATTCTGCAACGGTCAATATAAATCTTATTTTTAATAATTATAGATTTTTTCGAAACCATAAAAAAAAATTCGGAACTAAACAACGACCAGGTAAAGTGGGACTCAACATGGATAACATCGGACCAAAATTGCAGTCAGCAGAAAGCGGAAAACTTGTTCAATTTAGATATAGATCCAATATCATGGCGAACAGCTATGTTCGAAACCTCATACTTGCAATGCGAATAATCATTTCCTATCATTTGAATACGATAATCATTTCCTGCCAACTCGTAGGATTCAGTGGCCATGTTTCACACAGCGAGGTTAACGGGAGCATCGACACCAACAGCCAACTGCACCAAGGCCCATCTGAACATCCCTTTATAACTTCTATCAAAACATGCTTCTTACCCGAAATATATATTTTTCTGGTTTAGTTGCCTGGATAATTCTCTGTTTGGTTGAAATTTTTGTTTCATTTGTGTTAGAGCCTCACCTTCCAGAGAGAGGGAGGGGTCTCGATCTACCGAGGAACATTTCTTGCCTTTGAAAACCCCCACATGTCAAATTTGGTTCCATTTCGCTGATTAGTTCTCGAGTTATGCAATGACAATGACTGCTCGCCAGCTCCACGACTGCCGAAAACCTTAATGTAAATTCGAAAGTGTAATCGTTATATGTCATTAATAGCTGCTCAGGAGATGTTCCTTACTTATATATGAAGTCTGTGCTAGGAACGAACTGTGCATTTAGTAAATTTACTCTGAAAAATCGACGTTATAGGGATTATACTGTGCTAGTCGAATATCAATACACGGCACTGAAGAGGTTTGCACATTGTAAACGAAAAACGCGTATCTGTCAAGATAAGCAATAAAGGTTAATTGGAATTAAATGGAAATAATGAATCTTTCCTCTCATTTTGTAGTCCCTAGTTTGTAGTTGTTCCTTGCTCTTTCTGATTATATTCACTGGCTGGTTTGGTGCTGTTCTAATATTTTTCAGTACGAGGTTTACTGGCTGGTATGGTAACTGGATAACTTCTTCAAGCTACAGCGATGTCATAGTTGATTTTGTTTGAGTTTGAAAGGTCTGGCTGGCGTGCCAGCACCCTGATGGGTAATACTAGATCAGGGGCCTTTCAGAGAGTTCCCACCTGACATTCCAATCAGAATATTTGACATTTTTTATTATTTTCAAACTGCTTCGTATCCTGTCAGTTTACATGTAATTTTCTTCTGCATAACCTTAGATTAATTTCTTGTGCATAACCTAGCATTGAGAGTAGGTCAAACACCCCTTTATAACTTTTATCATATCATAACATAACATCATAACATAACATGCTTCTTAGCCGAAATATATATTTTTCTGGTTTAGTTGCCTGGATAATTCTCTGTTTGGTTGAAATTTTTGTTTCATTTGTATGAGAGCCTCTCCTTCCAGAGAGGGGAGGGGTCTCGATCTACCGAGGAACATTTCTTGCCTTTGAAAACCCCCACATGTTAAATTTGGTTCCATTTGCTTGATTAGTTCTCGAGTTATGCAGAAATGTGTGTTTCATTTGTATGGGAGCCCTCTCCTCCTTCCGTACGGGGGAGGGGTCTCAAACCAGCATAAGAACCTTCTGCACGCCGATCGGTTCATTAGTTTCCGAGTATAGAAGGATCTGACAGAAATTCATTCAGATACAGTCGAATGCCTTTTCGCTAGGGAAATTCGATAGACAGCCTTGGAGCATGAGTAACACAACTTGTTATGTAATGATCATAAATTCATCTTTAAGACAAGATCTCATGTATTTTTCTAGTACACATAACTTATTTTTATTATCTTATGTGACCAAAACAGCGCAATAAATCGATCTATTTGAAACATATTTAAGGTCACACAAGAAGTTTTTAGATACAGATTTAGAACAAATATTACGTGTTTAAGATGCTTTGAATAACATGCTTTCAACATGATGATGTCTTATCTTGGTAGTTTCTAGCATGATAATAACAAATAGGTTATAATCAAGTAATTTCAAAGCAAAAACAATTGCAGAAATACATGAACATGACATGCTAGTTTGAGGAATGTCAAACGAACAGAGGTCAACAAAGATTGTTATGATTGTTGATTGCGAAATTTATGTTTGTTTGTGATGAGAATATGCACAACTCATAGTTAAAAAATGACAATCGTGTTTGGCCAAATCAATTATTTGGAGCAATTTTCTTTCTTACTCAAAATGTATCATCTCAATCATCGACAAAAAAAACAGCTTTCGAAATTTTTAGTGATAATTGTAATCAAAGTTTCAACCGGCGCTGTAATTTTCAAAGGCGTGAAGTTGAAATTGAGTCCAAAATACATCTTGAGAGCGGTCTAATAACATATTCATGATGGTCCATTGCAAATGATTTGAGTTAGTTATTATCATACTAACCATAATCATAATATCTTCTTAGTGAAATGTCATTTGGCTCCGCAAATTTTAGAGAAAATGACGTTTCTTGTGGTCCGTTACAATGAATCAACTGCTGATGAGGATTGCATGCTATAGTTCCGTAGTGTTTGTTTTTTCTTGTAGTTAGACCAATTCTATAACCTTTTCTTAAGAAGATATCTTGCAAATGGATTAGGTCAGCTTGTTAGTCGATACGGGAAATTTATAAAAAGTAATGGGAATTCATAAACATATTCATCATATTCATAACAAACATTACTGTCAAATTCGATCTGTGTTTACATCTGCTAGTTTGACACGTTTTGGATTGAATTGTTGTGTTCATGAATCTCTGCATTTAGATTTACATTTTAATAACTTGATTATAACCTATTGGTATTTGTGATGCTATAAACTGCCTAGGTAAGACATCGTCTTGTAAAAAGCATTTTAACATAATTTCAAGATAACTGACCCAAAAGATGTTTTTGGTGTTACTTAGGTATCGTAGTGCTTGCCACACAGTATACAAATAGACGCTTTGGAGCTATAGAGGAAGCCCACAACCAAGAACTGTGGATGTGTACAAAGAACATCATTTGCGCGACCTATTGAGCGTTAAAGATAAAGTATGAAAACTATCACCTGAGTACTACACTACATTACTCTTCAACGATCTTTTTTTCCACAGGCCATTTTTACAAAGCGTCAAACATGGGCAGTGTTCTGCTGATTAAATAAAGAAGTCAATTGGGTTGCTAAGAAAGCTCAAAAGAAGTTTTTCCATACATATATAAAGTTCTAGTAGTTATTGATGATCACAATAAAAGACTTAATCAAATGTTTATCGAGACTTCATGCCCATTAATCGAACTGAACTAAAATTGCCTCGTAAAATAAAATGGGCATCAATATTTGCTTCTCAAATCACATGAGCGAATTCCTCACTCTTAGTTTTGTGCAACATTGTTGCTTGATGTAGCTGTTCGTCATGTTAAAGGCCGAGCTACAATGGGGAACGCAGCGGCGCGGTGCGGCAGTTTTTGACAAATCAATCGCATATATTTTATGTCAAAAACTGCCGCACCGCGCCGCTGCGCTTCCCCGCTGTAGCTCGGCCTAACGATGCGTATGATCAGCGTCTCCAAACTGCAGCATTTGTTTGCCTGCCGCCGCAGCGAAAACGCCGCGGTGAAATTGAGCATGGCGGCTTATGGGAGCGCATAAACCGACGCGATGCGTTTTAAATCGCACTGGTTTGTGCGCTCCCGCATAAGCCGCCATGTATTTCACCGCGGCGATTTTGCTCGGCGGCAAGAAAAACGCTGCGGTTTGGTGAAGCCTTAAAGTCTCTATAAACAAATCGCAATAGGCGAGATGGACCGAACTCGTGCTCAGCCAAATCTTTATCACAAGCAGAGAAAAGAACAAATCGCAAGTTCCTGCCGCAGCAACCAAACTTAAAAACTCAAGACCAAATGGAAACACTCACCTGTGACCGCTTAGCAGAATGCTTCATCGATTTTGGCCAACGTCTGGCGGATGCCGAGTTTTACGTCCACTTCACCCATCACTCGTCGAATCATTAATTGTGGAGGAAGAACAGAAAACTGCAATGGTAAATCCACCTAAAACAAATTGTTTGTTTGTGCTAACTTTAAGGCTGAATGCGCGACGACAGCCCGTGAGATGTCACGTAATAAATGCTGATACCTGAAGCTGCGTGGTCCGATGGTGAGATTTACTAGAAAGTCTCTTATCAGCCGGCTAGTGACTGTTGAAGGAAGTACAGCCAAATAACAACAATCACTCTGTCCCATCAGTCAACAACATTACAAAGTGTATATAAAGGTAAACATCGGACTGGAGCTTGTTGTCAAAATGAGGAAGGCAGAGAGTTTTAAAATACATCGCTTTGACTTTCGTGACTTTCAAGCAAATGTTGTGCGAAATGTTGCATGCAATAGTTGAGTAAGAAATTGGATACGAGTTCATATAGGATTATATTCCAACAAGAACGAGTTGATGCTGATTATGATGACACTGATGAAAAAAAACTTTTGATAATCATAAATTACGCCTTATGAAGTATCACAAATGCAGGTAGTTTAGACTTCATAAGATTATTATGTTATTCATAAGGACTCTTACAACTTGCTTTACTTACTCCTAATGATTTTTCTATGTGTATCTTATCAGTTTCACTAAATTACCTATGATTTCCATATTCATCCTGTGGATGAAAAAAATTTAAGGCAATTTAATAAATCAACAACAAT
This sequence comes from Aedes japonicus, assembly GCA_034211315.2. Lineage (NCBI taxonomy): Eukaryota > Metazoa > Arthropoda > Insecta > Diptera > Culicidae > Aedes > Aedes japonicus. Next base: position 28,621 of record JASCZW010007463.1, on the reverse strand, counting down.
GGCGAAGAAATGTTGTGGAATTTCGTGCGCCGTTTACCAGGGCACTAGCTGCTGTGATGATGTGTTGGTAATGGTCGATCCGGAAACAACGGTGCTGCAGGTGAAGATATTTTGGATGGGGGTTTTGGATTTCGCTTAAATGTAATAATTGTTTTTATTTTTAATTTGTAGGCTGCTGTATTGGTGGGCGTTGAGATTCCTCGTTCTGTTATCACGGGCGATTGGCCGTAGCCGGTAACTTTCGTATGTGCTTGGTGGAAGTGGAAGTCTCCCAAGCCGGTAGCCGCTTGCGCCATGCCGGCTATGAACGAATAGTGAATAAAGACCAGCGGAAATGACTCGTAAAGCTCGCAAAGGTGTGAAGGAGTTCTTGCTCATGAGTCATCCGTTGGATTGTCCGATTTGCGACCAGGCTGGTGAATGCGATCTGCAGGATCAGGCTATGGTTTTCGGGTTGGATTGTTCACGGTTCACCGATATCGGAACAGCGGAAAGCGTGCGTCGAAGATAAGGACATTGGCCCGTTGGTTAAGACCATCATGTCCCGATGCATTCACTGCTCGAGATGCATCCGATTAACGCCGGAATTTGCCGGAGTCGATGATTTGGTTACTACTGTATGAGTAAATGATATGCAGATTGCAACATATGTGGAGAAGTTCTACCAGTCGGTGTTATCCGGAAATGTGATGGATCTTTGCCCGGTTGGTGCTCTGCCTAACAAGTCGTACAGTTTCGTAGCTCATCCGTGGAGATCTGCAAAGTGGAGTCGATTGATGTGTTAAATGCTGTGGGTACCAACATCATTATGAACACCCGTACTGGAGAATTTCAATATTTCAAGGATTGTAAAAGGTGCCTTTTATTTCCAAATAAAGATGTCTCATTAATTTAATTATTCCAAAAATAAACCCATCATCCTAAAAATAACATACATGAAAGTGAAAATTGTATTGAAAAATCAATTTTAAATGCATTACGGACACGTTCAGTTATCATAATCAACAATAATGTGTTTCATAAGGCTGTGTTATGAAACTCAATTAGTATATCATATCTAAAACATAGCTGGTAATTAAGACAAAAAACATCGCATTCGCATTCATAAGGTAAAAGTATGAAATTCAAACCGATTCCTTGTGGCTAACTTTTATAAGGTTTTTGAATGAACTTCTTAAGATTTTTTTCGTCAGTGGATGGTCCCGCCGCATACCCGCACGCAGATATGAGCTGTACGATTTAGTTGCAAGACAAGTTAATATTGTACTACAAATTAATCAGATTTGCAAATAACACAACAGTTACACTGATAGGCAAAATAAAGTGCCCACCTCATCGTTTTTTCAATTTCTCTCATTTACTTGGTTCAAATTAAAGTAAACACACAGTTTTTTTTATTATCTTATTTTTTATATTCTTTTAAGTTTCACTTATGGAATACTGCAAAAAAGGAGTTTTACTTATAGAAAAACAAATCAATTTGTGTTGAAAAAAAAACAGTGACAAAATAAAGTGCCCACTTCATTTAGGCTACAGAAAACATAAATTAAAGTAAAATAAAAGCATTTCAATAATTGATGTGTCCTCCTTTGGCTTTCAGGACCTCCTGCAGGCGCTTCGACATGCTCTCGACCAGGTTCTTTAGGTGCTGTGGATCTAGCTCTTCCCTGGCGCGCTCCGGGGCTTCAAATAGTTATTTTTGTGGTAACACCGTTTGTGAACCTGGCATCGAGAATCGCCCACAAATTTTCGATGGGATTGAGGTCCGAGGCTTTGCGGAGGCCATTCCAGCGGTTTGATCCGACAAGACCGGAAGAAAGACTTGGTCTTCTTGGCAGTATGCTTCGGGTCGTTGTCCTGCTGGAATACGAACTTCTCTTCAAGGCCCGTCTGGATCAGCGAAACCTCCAGATTTTCTCGTCATTATCCCGTCGATTTTCACAATGCTTCCCACTCCACCCTACGAAAAACACCCCCAGACCATCACATTTCCTCCTCCATGCTTCATCGTGCCTTGGATGTGGCGCTCCTGAAGCTCCTCTTCCAATCTGCACCAAACACGAACCCGCCGCTTTCGGTTCAACAGCTCAAATTTTGATTCGTCCGTCCAGAGAACCGTTTTCCAGAACTCTAGGGGCTTATCAGCATGCTCCTTAGCAAACTTAAGCCGTTTGGCTTTGTTTGCCTTGCTGATAAATGGGCGCTTCCGGGCAAGTTTGCTATTCAACCCCTGTGCTACGAGACGGCGACGAACAGTTCGACCGGAAACTGATAACTGAAGGGTTTCCTGGATCTCGCGGACAATTACCTTTGGGTTCTTCTTGACTTCGCGCATGATCTTGGTGTCCGTTCTCGCATCCGTTTTCCGCTTCCTGCCTCTGCCAGGGCGATCCACCACTGATCCAAACGTTTTAAGCTTCAGAAGAATTTTGCCAACCGCTGCTTTACTGATACTGTACTTCTTAGCGACAGCCCGGTGCGATTCACCGTTTTGCACATCACGAACGACCAATTTTCGGATACACAAGGGAATTGCTTTCGAAAGCACTGCGTTCTCCATTTTTTTCAATTGAATCAAATGCTGATCACGTATACAAATGCACCAGGTTGAGCCGTTTGCTTCAAAACATGTCAAAATATCAAAACATAAACAATCGAGGGGTCTTCCAATGGAAACTTATCGAAAACATATCGATTTTTGAAGTGGGCACATTATTTTGTGACTGTTATTATAAGTTCTTTTTTTTCAACACAAATTGATTTTCTTTTCTTTAAGTAAAACTCCTTTTCTTTCAGTATTCCATAAGTGAAACTTAAAAAGAATATAAAAAATAAAATAAGAAAAAAAAACTACATTGTGTTTACTTTAATTTGAATGAGAGAAATTGAAAAAACGAAGAGGTGGGCACCTTATTTTGCCTATCAGTGTAATAAAATAATAAATTTAGCAAAAAATGTAAATGTAAACAGGAATAATATTGGAATAAAAATCCATTCTACCAATCAGTCTCCCGTTTGTCCAGTTTGAGACAATTCAATTAAAGATCTCTTCTTCTCTTCCTCAACCAATGGTAAAATGGTTTTAAGTTAATTGGTTTTTCCTGTTGACGTCAATGCCTCGAGGTTGGCTCTTCTTTTTCAATTGACCTTCCAGATCAAAGCCGTCAGCTGAAATTAGTTTTTCTTGTTTGTTTGTAAATAATTTGCAGCATTTCAAGTCCTTACCTTTTACAGAGTTACCGTAGTGAAGATACAGGGATCCTTACTTCACGATAATATATTTTTGGAAACCAAATTGCCGCAATCTTTGAAGAATCCGAAATTCTCCAAAATTACTACAAGAGCAAGGCGCCGCGCCGTCTTCCTGTTAAGTCTGTTAATTGTTTTTTGCGATTTTTTTGTTCCGGTGTTCATTGATTCCGTCTCTGTGGCGAAAAGGCCACTATCTGAATCATGATCCACATGTATAAAACGTGAAACATCATTCAATGCATCACGGACCTTCTCTTGATCTGCATTTGAAGATGGAGCATATAAAGCTGCATCACCTTGAGGATCATTGTCCACGGACACAAGTTTTTCCGCTTTTATGGAACAAGAACTTCCACATGTTTCATCATCACCAGAGTGCTTTTCAAACCGATCTGCATTTGAAAATAAGATTTGGCTCACATAATCGAATTGCCATGATCCTTTTCTTTCTTGTCCGACAAGAAAGAAGAGAAATTCGACCAAAACCCTTGCATTTCTTCACGATTTTAGATGGAATTAACTTACCGACTCTTGTCAGCGCATCAAATCCACAATCTTCATCGACAGAACTTTCATCACTATCACCAAAGTAACTCTTGATTGGCTCTAGGACATTTTGATTTCGTAAAGAAATGTGAAATCTCCATGAAACACTAGCTTAGAACAGCAATTTTCAACTCGTTCCAGTCGGTCAAATATTACATAATACGCTAAATTACGGGAGCAGGTTTCGCGTCTTTTTATGTTCAAAATTTATAATTCTACATTTTTAACCACGTTACATGGGAAGGGAGGGGTATTGATCATATCTTATGAATGTACTACATGGTGAAGGGAGAGTTAAAATGGTCGGAAAATGTCTTACGTAATATTTGATCGAACCCCATGACAAAGCATACCGCAGCAGTGTGATATTGTTGAACATTGAATCAAGAAAAATGCTCTCCCAACTTGAATGATCGTTTTCTCTGTTTGCTGTTTTTCAATATGGGACTGATATGCGGTTACAGAACAGCAGTAGCAGAATTAGTTGATTCATAGCGATCAACAATTTCCTCTTCTCTTGGAGTGTCCTCCGAAACTCCCGGTAGATCAGTGCCCACACCAACTATGTGATCAATATGGCGCTCCCAAATTGCTCAGCATATCACAGTTTGCCAATTTTTTCGGTGATTTTGCCAAACATCCATTTGTTGTTCGACAAGAAATCGGGTACACGCACCCGGTAACAGTCCTGGAACTGACGCACAGCAATTACAACTTTGGTCGAAGTTCTATTCTTCGACAGCAGTAAGTCGAATCTCGATCGAATCTGTATACTAAACATGAGCATTGACGGTGACTTCCAGGTCGATGGATGGATCATTTAACGGTAGCTAAGTCGGATGTTGTTCAGCTTTAGATGCAGCTGAGACTTGGAGCAATTCAAAGCCTTCAGCTTTTGCTTAATCGTTCGAACATACCGCTCCGCTTGGCCGTTCGTCACCATTCATCTCCGAAGTAAACTGGACGCCATGGCCGCTCAGCAGTACAGATGGAATGCCAAACCCACTGAAGATCTCGCGACAAATGATGGCAATGTATTCAGCCGCGAAGAATCGGCAGATCAGAAGCTCCAGCCACCTACTGAACGCATCGACGTAGATGAAGAAGTAAGCATCCATGAATGGATCTGCAAAATCGACATGGCCATCAGTGCAGTTCGTTACCAATGGTAACGAACTGCACTGATGGCCATGTCGATTTTGCGAGTAACTTACCATCTCTTTTATATCTCGTTCCAGTCCTTGCCACCAGCAGTACCCCCTTTCCAGCGACTACGTACGAGATGTACCGAAGTGGGTAGAGTGCAGTTCATCCAACACACGTTTCCGGGTTGCAGCAGCAGCACTTACACACGAATCACCTGAAGCAAGCATTCTTCGCTTCAACCTGCTGACCATGCTTTATTCCTCGTATGAATTTTTGCACCGGCTGATCCTCAGTGGTGCCTTGACTCAGCTCGGTAGCAGTTAAGGGTAGAGTTTCAATCTGGCTTAACTCCACAGAATTCGATTCCTCGATCTCATTGTCATTGACATGGTTGCTAGATTTGCGCAGCCGAATTTCGTAGTCGAAACTCTGCAAAAAGCTGGCGTAATGTTACATCTTTAACACAGGCATCAGCGGCAACCCCTTATGCTCCTCTAAGCTCTTCAAGATAGCTTGGTTGTCGGTAAGCAAACCATATATATATATATTCAAAAAAATTCGTCACTCCAAACATCACAGCATTTGTCTTCTTTTCCAACTGAATATAGTGAATATACGGTTCAGGGTCAGGGACGTGAACTGAATTCCGTGACTTAGTAGCGCCCCAACCCCGCAGGGTAAAGCATCCGTTGCAAGTAGCAGTGGCAGTTCCGGTAAATAGTGGAGAAGGCAGTTGTTGGATTGAATGTAGTTCCTTCCTGAAGGAACTCGGACTGCTTGATCCAGTTGGACAGCACATCACTTTTGGTTGTTTAGAGATAGAGGACCGCACTCAGGTTCTGAAAAAAAAAACGCCCTTAGTATTCACATTCAATCCGACGAACAACCGAATCTTCTCCCTGTTCTTCGGTCTAAGCATCTCCTGAATAGCTTGCAACTTCTACTGGATCTTATGGTTACCGTCCTTATCAATCGAGTATCAGCAGTAGTCAATCTTGTCTACGAAGAACCCGAACTTGTCTACGAAGAGAAGTAGCTCATCCAGCCGACGCAAGTGAACTTCATCATTCTCACATGTGACCTTAATGTCGTCGATAACAACGCTTACTCCTTCTATCCCCTGTAGTATGGCTTCCATCCACCGTTGCCAACTCCGCAACTCCAAGCATCAGCCGGTTCGGACGATAAAGGTCACGGTTCGTAGACAGACAGAAAAAAATAATGAATTTTAACAAGCGCGTAAAATTTCCCTCATTTAATTCCAACCCAAAGAAGGCGGAAAAAAAAAATTGTTTGCAACCTTTCATGCGCCATACAACAAAGTTAGCAATCTTCCATACAACATGCTAGATTCAGGCGTTATCTGGCTAAAATTTACATGAAATATCCCATTATTTTCTGCAAATTCTAGGATTCCCTTTATGTGCATTAGACAACGCAAAAAAATCACTGTTTCTTTCTATCTGTGCAGCGTTTGTATTTCCCGACCCTCGGAAACCCCTTCAAGACGCAGGTACGCTTGGACGAGATGAATCTTGCTGAATTTATTCCCTTCAGCTAGCGAGGCAAACAGCTCGTCCACAGTAGGCAGTGGATATCGGTCCACCACTCTGGATCACTCTCCTTCTACACCCAGCTCTCTCGTCGTCAACTGGAGGTTAAGGAGGTCCCAGCCCGGTTTTTTTGGGGAGTGTTTCTCCTACCTTTTTGTGAGTACCCAAAAACCAGCCACAGCATCCAGCGAAAAGTATGTTCCGGACCAAGTATACAGTCTCACTCCCTCATCGCAAGATCCTATATGGGCTCCACCAGCTTCAGTTTGGCCGTATGAATTTCCCTAAATATCCTCGCCCCCCTCCCTTCCCAAAATGATAGAGTAAATAAAACAAAAATTAAAATTGTTGATTTTTTATTATTCTTCTATATGAACCTTTTTGCATGTTCATTTATATTCATATTCTACTATTTTGGTGAATAGTCCACTATTACATTGGCGAATTAACAATAAAATACTGCCACACCATGTGAGTGCTCACCAACAGCATCCTTACTGTAGGTATAATTCGGTTCCAATCAGCTCTCAAGCGTTTTTGAAAATGGGAAGAAAGATTAAAGGGCGATACGGTCAAAATTTGGTCAATATCAACTTGACGTATTTCTTTCAATTTTGCATTTATAAAACCTGAACACCCCTCATTTTGAAGGTGTGTGTGTGTAGAATGTTGCTCCTATTTTGATTTTGGAATTCACTCTGCAGTTGTCAAAATGCCGTCCAAGCAAGAAGAGCAGCGTATCAAAATTTTGCTCGCGCATCGCGAAAATCCGAGCTACTCGCACGCAAAGTTGGCAAAATCGCTAAAAATTGCCAAATCAACCGTTACAAATGTAATTAAAGTGTTTGGGAACGTTTGTCGACAGCCAGGAAGTCTGGATCGGGGGAAATCGAAAACCGGAAGCCGCTGAGACGACAAAGAGAGTTGCCGGTAGTTTCAAGCGAAACCCTAACCTATCTCTCCGAGATGCCGCAAATAAGCTGGGTGTATCGTCTACAACCGTGCATCGAGCCAAAAACGAGCCGGACTATCGACTTACAAGAAAGTAGTGACTCCAAATCGCGATGATAAACAAAATACGACGGCCAAAGCGCGATCCCGGAGGCTGTACACGACGATGCTGACGAAGTTTGACTGCGTGGTAATGGACGACGAAATCTACGTCAAAGCCGACTACAAGCAGCTTCCGGGACAGGAGTTTTATACGGCAAAAGGAAGGGAAAGGTAGCAGATATTTTCAAGCACACGAAACTGTCAAAGTTCGCAAAGAAATATCTGGTTTGGCAAGACTTCATCTGTACCTAGTGGTGTTTGAGTGTTTGAATAAACGTCTGCTGCCTTTCCTGAAGAAACACGGTTGTTCCGTACTGTTTTGGCCGGATTTGGCATCTTGCCATTACGGTAAAAAGGCCATGGAGTGGTACGCCGCCAACAACGTACAGGTGGTTCCCAAGGACAAGAACCCTCCCAACACGCCAGAGCTCAGCCCAATTGAGAAATACTGGGCTATTGTCAAGCGGAACCTAAAGAAGACCAAAAAAACTGCTAAGGACGAGCAGCAGTTCAAGGCAAACTGGCTTTCTGCGGCGAAGAAGGTGGACAAGGTGGCTGTACAAAATCTGATGGCAGGGTCAAGCGTAAGGCCCGGCAATTCGGATTTGGAAAAGCGGAAGCCTAACTGAATATTTTTCCTGAATTTTATACTAATTGAACTTGAAAAAGAAATTTAATTTGATTTTTTAAATAAACGATTTCACCGATTTACACGCGTTTTCCCTTGACCAAATTTTGACCGTATCACCCTTTAGTAATTCCCTTTAGTTTCAATTATCGTCATTGCTTATCTCGACAGATTCGCGTATTTTTTCTACAATGTGCAGACTTCTTCAGGGTCGTGTACTAATAGTCGATAAATTCTAGACGAAATACGCGTATCTGTCAAGATAAGCAATAACACAAGCTAAATTTCCCAAAAGCTCACACTCACCAGGATTCATAAATCTTGCGCTACACCCAAAACTTGAAATTATAGCAAAAAATGCAATGAAATTATAGCAAAAAATGCAAATGCAAATGCATTTTAGTTTTTGCAATAATATTTTGAGAAATTCGTATGATTCTGTATACAACTTAGAAAATTTTCAGTTTTCGGTAGTTTTTACCGAACTTTCAACAGCTGAACGTTCTGTAATCCGATTTACCGGGTTGCGGAGAAGTTTTACAGTTTTACGAAAAAAATACCGGAACTTGTCAAATTTAACCGAAATCCTTTAAATTGGATTACCGAACTGTTCAGCTGTTGAAAGTTCGGTAAAAATTACCGAAAACTGTAAAATTTTTCTAAGTGTGCAGGCAATTTTGCCCATCATGATCCACAAAGCTTTTTATGCCATGCAAGTGTGTGCAAGCGGTTATCGCTTGTGTGCTTAGGGCCTCGACAGTCGAAGCAATCGTTGGGTTTTAGTTCAACCGTCAACAACTTCTCAATATGGGTGAGACAATGACACACGCCGCTACGCCATATGCTACTGTTGCTATTCCGCTGTCAAGTGTTCTATTTTTATTTTCCTCGTCATCACATTCCCATCTCCCTCTCATCAAGTAACCATGCGTTTTATGAAATAAACGAAGCCATGTGAGTGTGTGCGACCGACATTTGGTTCATTGTTGTAATGTTGAGTGCCACGACAACCAGAAGCAACTGTAGGGCTTTTATTCCGATGGTTGGCTGGGTGGTTACAATGAAGAGCGTTACGTATGCGTGACACGTCCTCGATTCGAATCTTAGTTGCGGATCGAGATCTTTTTTTTGTAATCCATTGACTTTACCACTACTTATAAACTGCACAACCTCACGCACACATTGAATTTTTCTAAGCGAATGGATGTGTTGCTTTTTTGTCCACGACCAATGTTGCATTTTTTCTCCAAGTTACGATCCATTACGAGAAGTGGAACCAAATCATGCAAAATTGCATTACAATCTTGCTTCTTTATTTTGGGTGTAGTGCTGCATAACAGATTTCAACCAATCAAGATGTGAGCAGTTAGGCAATGCAGTCTTTATGTGCGTTGATCTGATGAGCATTTTTGAAATTTTCCAAAACATTTACAAACGCTACAAACTACAAGGACTTTAAAAGAGATTCTTATGAGTCTACCAAAGTTTGAAGTCACAGATTTTTTTTTTTATTTAAGAGAATAAGACTGTGCGTTTCGTAGTTGCTACTTCGTTACCGATCAGAACTAGTGATCATCATGATTGCACAGATAACCACATAGATGGAGCTTAGTATAGGCGCCGGCCACGTCCTCACGGTCTTTTGGGGAGGGGAAAAGAAGGATGATTAGTTTGACAATCGTTGGTTAGAGACCGTGTTTATCTCTGCGTCTCCATAACTGTCAAGGGAAGGATACACCCAAAATAAAAAAGCAAGATTGTAATGCAATTTCGCATGATTTTGTTTCATTTCACGTAATGGATCGTAACTTGGAGAAAAAATGCAACATTAGCCTTGGGCAAAAAAGCACATCAATTTGTGAGTGAGGTTGTGCAGTGTATTAGTGTTGAGTATAAGATTGGAGTCCGGAAATTTAATGGCTCACAAAAAAATTGATAACGTTATGCAACCGAGATTCGAACCGAGGCAGACTGCGTCGCGGCTCTATACTGTAAGCATTCAGCCACTCTAACAAAATGAAATGAGTGGAATAAAATCCCAACAGTTGCTTCAATTGTCGAGGCACTCGGCGATACAGCAATGAAGCAAATGTCTCTCACACACACTTGCATGGTTTCGTTTAGTGTGAAAATGAAAACACTTGACAGCGGGATAGCAACAGCGGCCAATAGCGTTGCGGTATTCTGTGGTATTGTCTCACCCATATTGAACAGTTTTTGACGGTTGAACAAAGACCCAACGGTTGCCGCGACTGGCGAGGCATTAAGCACACAGCGATAAATTTGTTTCGGGGAATCTGTGTGCTGCCAACCGCTTGCACACACTTAACGAAGCCATGTATTTATACGATAAAAGGCTTTGTGGATCATGATGGGCAAAATTGCCTTTTCTGAATCATGCGGATTTTTCAAGATATGATTGCAAAAACTGCAATAGCGTTTTATGCCACATTTTTAACTTTCGGGTGTAGTTTTGATTTAGTGCACTGAAAAAATCTTTCACTTAGCTACTAATAGAAGCACTAGTAGATATTTTCCAATACTAAAATAAGTGAATTTTACATGATTTTCACATAGAAAAATAAATTCTACTTGACTAATCATATACATTTCACTGGACACATAAAGATTCACTTGATTTTGCAAAGCATTTTCCACTTCCTGAATCACATGAAAGTTAAGTGAATTTCTAGTGGATATTTTCCACTGATTATGTGAAATTTATTTTGGGTGTGAGGCAGGTTATTTATAGATCATGGATTCACTGTGGTAAGTGATGCGATCAATGAAAGCGCAGTAGACTGCTTTTTATTTAAATCTAGTGATGATAGATAGAGGCAAGTGACAAATAGCAAGGAAAGGGGACGGGCCTGGGATTGAACTCCCAACCATCTGCTCAGTAAGCAGAACGGGTAACCACTGAGCTACCCAGCCACGTCGACCAAAGTTTAAACACACTGATTATGAATAACAGATCGTAAAAGAATATATAAAACCATTTTCTGGAAATTTTTCGAAAGCATACGAACTGTTTTTAATGCTACAGATGATTATGCTTCAATTCTTTGTAAAATAAATAACTCGACATGGAGTTCTCACAATGTCGCAATCGGAAAAAAATGGCTACTTCCGCAAATTTCTTGAAAATGCAAACTCGCTCAAGTAAACTACCACTTCTATTGTAAAGAGGAACTCCTCTTCTGTACAATAATCGTGGTAATTCACTATGATTAAGTGAGCATTCTCTAGAAATCTGCGGAAGAACCCATTGTTAACGTTTGCGACATTGGCTCTTATGAAAACTCCATGTCGAACTGTTTTGAAATATGATATTAATATTTCATATGAATCAGAAAACTTTTTAGAAATTCTAGGATCTTCCTTGAACAACAACCCTCGAATACTATTTCAAAGGGACGTATCTGGTTTTGCACAGGAAAATTCAAAACTAAATTACTCGAAACTTCTGGCACTCATTTGCAAACTTACGTAACAAATTGAAAGTTAGCTGTTTCTTCAACAAGACGATTGCCAAAGGTTTACTTCTGGTGTGCAGTACTTAAAACAAACAGGACATATAAAGCTTTGTCTACAGATGAAAAAATATTTGTCGAGAACTAGATTTTCGAAACTCAAAGGGTTTTGAATAACTTCAGTTGAAATTCTGAAGAATTCCGGCAATCCTGAATAAATTTGGGTTTCCTTCGAAAACTTCACAACTCCCAATCAGCCTGTTTAATCGATAAATGCACATAAGACTCTTTATCAGCTCTGATGTATTGCAAGAAAGGTGTTTTATAGAATCGCATTATTCACAGATGAGAAAGTCGAATCGAACAACAAAGATTGGACCTTGTCACAAATTAGGCGAACACTGTTCAACAAACTTTTTTAATTATAATATTACTCAGCCATTTCCCCGCCCATCTTGCGTAAATTGCTTTCGATTGTCATGCTAATTTCCACATGATTCATGGGACAAGCACAAAGCAGGAAGACACATTCTGTCTCTTCGTGATAACGATAACGGTAGAAATGAGCTGTAAAAATGCAACTACATTATAATAAATCATTAGGTACCTTCCTGCGTCCAGCATCCCAGGCCTGCCAGAGATCATTCACAGCTATTAACACTTCTTGTTTTCCCTGTGACATCCAGAGGCCATCTTTTTAAAGTGCGCGAGAAGGCTCTATTTTTGCCCGTGTCAACAAGCGTCAACACTGTCGTAGAGCGGCAGATAACCGGCAGATGGCCCGACCTAGTAATGTTCCGTTGCACCGAAGATGATGAGGACATTGCTCTGCCATCTTGAGCGCGAATCAAGAGTAGTGTATCTTTCATGAAACAAAGACATTAATTTCAAAATGCTTGAGAGGGGCTTCGACCGTTTTACATCAGCAAATGGCACATGATTACCCGGGACAAGCCCATTTTAAACGGTACATGCGAGTATTAAATTTTGAAAAATTAAAAAATGTTAGTTTTACGTCACAGGATTAAAACCCAAGTTCCCTTTTTTCGCTTTTTGAGCAAACTCTCCTACCATGAGCAGAACGTGACGTTTGTTTTTTCGCTGCGATTGAAAATTATTACTAATAATGATGTTGATGGCGCCACTTGCCTGCCAAGAGATTGATAGTCGTCGACCTTAGTTTGGTGAGACATAGACTAGGTGGCGTTGTTTTTCCAACGGTTTGCTTTCGAAAATTTACACAGTAAATCGGGAAACAAATGCTTGGGTCTGGATGTCTGTTCTCTGTGGTATTATCTAATAGTAGTATTCGAAGCATGTTTTTCGCATCTCGTCAAGTATTTTTAATTAACTGTGATGAAGTAGGGCTTTAGAAGTCTCCCAAGCCGATCGCGTTTTCTGATCGTTGAAGAAATAGTCGTGATCGGTGAATTTTCTGAGCAGAACAAAAAACTGTCGCAGTTGCTGGGCGATATTGTGACCGTGTTCGAGGTGATCGGGCTCACGGCCAAAGCATTCACAGAATGCGTGAGCGATGTTCACCAGTGCCGGGCTCGTGCCACCGTGATGACTTTTGCCGAGGATCAACTGCTGGAGGAGAACTACCCTTCGTTGATCTCGCTGGCGGGTGGATCGAGCTATTATCTGGTCAGCTTCGCTCGCTGTATGTAAATATGTATGTGTGCATGTGCGTATATATGTGAGTATTTATGAATGAATGAGAGCAGAGACGGCATTTCGCACTAATGTTACTCTGGTCCGTGAGATTTGTACCTTCACAGAGGATACAACCATAACTCACCGCAGATAACTCACCGCAGGCAAAGTGCTCTTTTATTCGGTGATAAATAGACAGAGTGAAAGTGTGCGCCTGTTATGGGATTGCTTGGAGTGAGTGAATCACTCTCTTTCAAACGATCACTCTAACGTGCTCTCATCTGTCTTCACCCATGTGCTCTCGTCTGCGATCACTGTCGCGTACACTTGCGCAGAACGCGACAGTGCTCTTTCTGTGATTCGCTAGATGCGATAGAAAGTGATATCGTCGTCGGAGTTGTAGAAAATGTCCGAAAACAGGAAGCGGGAGGGTTCTTTCTTCCTTTGTTATGTAGCGAAGTTGCAATCACTGCTGTATATAGATCAGTGCACGAATGTTAGCCTCACTTTATTGCCAGTTCGGGAGCACACGCGTCAGGAAATTGATCCGCTCAGATGAAATTTTCGTTGGCTTTACTCCAGATTCTGAGTCGATTTGATTCGACATGATTTCAAATTAAGTACTGGTGTCTATTTTCCGGCAATTTGACTTCAATCGTAATAAATTTGAGCATATGATCTCAAACCGATCTCACCGAAAATATTCTAAGTCCACGTGAACAAACTCCCTGAACTGTCAAAACTGCATTGATGGAACGTTTGTCGATTTGTCGAGGCCTATGTCAGTGAGCACAGCGTCAGAAATTATCTTAATTTATTCAAATTTGAGTGACTCTACTTTTGACAAAAGTGAGTCATAAACGACTCAAAACTGAGTTGAAACGGCTGGCCGTGTGCAGTCGCTTCTGTGAATTTGAGAGCTCTTCTTCTCACTCTAGAGCGATCGAGTGTAGTGTGAACACAAACCATTTTTCTCCAATCACATGCGCTACCCGCATGCAAACACGGGGTGAATATAAACAAGAGAGAAGAGCTCTCGTTGAGGTAGGGAGAGTGTGTGGAAAAATTAAAATCTCTCTATACCACACTGAAGATATGGACATCCCTGAATGAGAGTAAGTAAACTTCCAGTCATTCAATTTTAATCAATTTTTATCAAAGGTAAACTAAATAACCATTCCACACATTTTGAAACTCGCCAATTCTTTATCTCTTGAACAAATGAAGGTTGTTTGGGTTTCCAGCACTTTCTTCAATAGATGTTAAGACAATCATCAATTTTTCAAACAGTTGTTAAGACGGGGTGCGCATAAAAAAGTGGTTCTACGACACATTTTTGGCGAAATGTTGAATGGAAAATCGGGTAAATTTAAGTCTATTGGGATGCACAAAAAAGGAGCGGCCCGTTTGATTGAAATTTGCGTCTGTTCTTAAATTAACATGACCACATAAATCGAAATGATAACGTACACGACATGACGTAGAAATAGGCTGCGGAACACAAAAAGATGTTTTCCAAGTGCTGCTACTGTGAATGCATTTTCAAATGCTCTCTGATGCCCGTTTTGATCCCAAAGATCTAGTTCAAAAAACTATCAGAAAAATCAGGCTGCAACGATTGTCGTGGTAAAATTTAGGATTAATTTTGTTCCTTCATTTTCAAACGCTTGGGAACTTATGAAATTAAATAATGCAAAACCCGGTCGTTGACCTTCGTCTTAAAATATGTTGACAATGCTAAGTTGTCGTCATTTTTGGATCAATTAATATTACACGTGAATAAACTATGTGTGTAACGCTGTGCAGCCGTGTATTACTGAAAAAAAAAGAATTTGAAAACATTCCTTGTCATTTCCTACACCTTTAATTTCCTAGCATGACATTTTACGTTATGAAGTTCGATCTGTTGCATGAAGTTATCATGTTATAATCTTTCAGCGAATTTGAACTTGTCACCTGTCTTGACGCGTGGAACCGTCGGCGTTAAAAATATGTCGGATGTTGTCATAACACAAAAGACAGCGATCATGTAAATTTAAGGCTTTCAAATCCCAGTATTCAGCCTTGTGACTAATTATCAACGCTTTACGGTTTAGATTTGAGATAACCAAATATTATCCAAGAAGCTGTTGTAATTGTAGAGCTCGGACGTGATTTTGGTTGTGGCAGTATTTATTATTTTTGGATTCTTTCTGACAAGTTCTCTTTCACTACGCTTTCATATTTTTTCAGACATTCTTCTCTTTTCAGAGAGCGAGTAATGGCGCTATAACCAGAGGGGCCATAGTTAATGCTAAAGTCCCAACCGTTTGAAGAGAAATAGAGCATCACTTAACCTTGTTAAACTAGATGCCCCCAACGATCATTTTTGAATAAATATTTGTTTTGTACACCCAGCAGGGTTCAACTATTCTCTTCGACTATTTATTTCTTTTTGTCTTTGATATCTACTAAAGGCTACGTGGGTTCCTCGTGTCTTCTTAAGGTAGATACCAATTCCTCCCTATCTGCAACGGTTGCATGGACGTGGCCAGGTGAGCGATCGAGGAGTGTCTTCGTGGAGATTATTGCGTGAAGGTGGCATGTAATTTGAGCGTCTGTTCTCCATGTTAGGGGTGGCTCAAAACAGCGTCTGTTCTCCATGTTAGGAGCGGCTGAGTCACCGTCTTGTTAGTGCGCCCAGGACTCTAAATACAAAAGCCGAATGTCGTGGTGGTGCTTGAGACTGTTAAACAGCAGCACCACGATGGTCCTCCTGTGAGATAGTGGGGTTGGTTGTGGGCCTTGCGAGCCGACACCATTAAAAAGAAATTGCAACGAATAATACACACATGTTTCTACACTGGTAAATTAGATGAACTCGAAGGTCTGTCTGCGCTAATGCTTAGCTGAACTGTAAGAAAATTGACCAAGAGCTCGATTTATTTGGACCACCTTGGCTCAAAATAACAAAAAGTTAATTTTATTTTCTCGTTTTAATACTATTACATTTGAGATCCTAATGGTTTATGGTTTATGCATTTAGTCCTAGGTTGCTAGAAGTATAGAACCCTGCTCTTCGGTTCGGAAAGAGGTATGGACGCGTTTTGTCGACTTGGTCGCTGCAGATTTCATGTGTGGACAGGCTGCAACATCAACGTTCAAAAGAGCCTGATCCAAATGGACAGCTTGTAATGATTACTTTAAGATGCTATGGGGCAGCATTGCCCTGATATTCCTGATTCTTAAGGCCTGTTTCTTGTCTTCTACAACTAATCATCATGGAATTGAGTGAACGAGTGGAAATTCATCGGGAATGATCTCGCATACGCATCCGTCGAATCATTCTGAACGACCGTTGTGAGAATAGCACCATGAAAATCTCACATGCACATAGCATGTTACCAATAACTATTGCTTTCTCTTCTTTCTCCTGTTCTTTTCTCTATCTTATGACCGCGAGCAATAAGCGAGCAATCAGCCATAGGCCAGCATAGGCCTTTGCCTGAGATCAGCTTTTCAAAAGCAGGAACACCGAGACGACACATAGCAATAAGTCAAGAACGGTATGTAACCCTAACCAATTTTACTGTCAGCCAAATTCTCGTAACACGAGGTGAGCAATCAAATGACCACTTCAAAAATAAAACAAAATATTCAAGACATAAGATACAACTGGGAAAGGGAGGGACCATCAGGGCACCCAAGTAATATGATTTGGATAGGGAGCATGAGACTGCCTCCTCCCTATCGTTAACATTTTATTGCGTTTATTCTGCCGATCGAGTGCTCGATTCTAGTGCTGTGGGTGTGAACTTACTTTTGGAAGGAGATACTCTTCACTATATTCGCGGTTTTCGCGTAAGTGTCTCTGCTTACTGGTCCACCCAAACGTTTCTTCTCCTTCATACAGGAGCTTAAGGATCACAAACAACAATAGAATTCTGATCAATTCGTTTTTCAGATTATTCCACTGCTATGGAAAGTTACCTTGCTTCAATAGATGGTAGTATTTCATCATTATCATCCTCATAGTATTCATCATTAGGACACATCCTGAAAAGTTCAGAAGGAGACTTTTCAGAGTTTCAGGAAGAGACTTCCTGAAAAAAATAAGGTCAGGTAGAAACTCCTCAGAAGTACAGGGAGGAATATTTCAAAAGAATCAGGACCAAACAAAGTTCGAAAATCAAGATCACACTTCCCAGAAGTTCCTGAAAACTCAGAAACGGGCTTCTCAAACCTTCAGGAAGAAGTTTAAAGAAGAGGACTTCTCAGAAGTTTGGAACTTTGCAGAGGTGATGGAGGTCTTCCCAGGAATTCAAGATGTAGAAGTTAAGGAAAAAACTTCCCCGGAGTCCACGAAGAAACCAACCATGGAGGGCTTTTTCTTCTTTCTTGGCGTTTCAAGCTTGTTGCTTCTCAATTAGCTTATTGCTTTCGCAATTAGTTAATTGCTCTCAACATTGTGTTCTAGATGTTCTTCCACAGTTATAAGTTAAGAGCTTTCGATGCCAGGTACCATTTTTGTATTAAAGGTTGTATCGAATCAAATTGCACCACTTTTAAATGGCTGTAACTTTTTACTCGTTGGGTATTTTCTATTGAAATTTTGGGTGGAATTAGTTTAATGTGTATTTGTTTACGCTGTTTGAGCAGATGTTTCATTAGCAGATGTGCAATCGTTGTGAAGATGGAGTCGGAAGAACAGCAGCGGCACAAAGAAATTGTGCGCACGTACCTTGAAAATCCAGATCTTTCTCATCGTGCCATAAGCAGGAAGCTGGGAATGGTACATTCTACGGTGTCTCGTGTTTTAAATCGGTACCACGAACGTTTGACCATGGATCGGAAATAAAAAAGTGGCAAAAATGGATCTCCGTGTTAAGGATCACAAGCGGGTAACTCAAGCTTTGAAGAGGAATCCCAATAGTTCAGTTCGAGATGTGGCGAAGAAACTGAATCTATCCAAAACTTTCGTGAAAGATGCGAAAAAATGTGAAGGACTACACACGTACAAAGTCCAAAAGACGCCTAATCGCGATGGAAGGGAGAATACGGTAGGTAAACCACGTGCACGGAAGCTCTACATTCAGATGTTGACGAAACCACATTGTCTCGTTATAGATGATGAGACGTATGTAAAAGCAAACTTCCGACAGCTTTCGGGGCTCCAGTTTTTCACTGCTCATCATAAATTCGATGTCCCTGAGGACGTTAGAAAGCAGAAGATGTCAGAGTTTGCCAAAAAATATATGATTTGGCAAGCAGTTTGCTCTTGTGGAAAGCAGAGCACCCCATTCGTGAAAACTGGAACGGCCAATGGGCAGGTGTACCTAAAAGAATGTCTCCAAGAACGTCTACTTCCTCTCCTGAGATCACACAATGGTCCTACGATTTTCTGGCTGGATTCAGCCTCGTGACATTGCTCGAAAGAGATTTTGGAGTGGTACAAGGCTATGGAGGTCAATTTTGTGCCGAAGCATCTCAATTCCCCGAACGCACCGGAACCTTGAAAAGTACTGGACCCTCAGGCAAGCACTTCGGAAGCATCGTAAGGAAGTGGAATCGGAGGAAGATATGAAGAATAAATGGATTGCCACGCAAACAAAAGTTGGTCCATATGTTGTACATGACCTTATGAGTAGTGTTAAGAAGAAAGTTCGTGCATTTGGATATGGAATTGAAATTGAAGAAACAAACGTGTGGAAATATTCAAAGCATGTTTAATTTTACTCCCTGATAGTTTGAAGATGATTTCCCCATAAGTTCAGAAGAGGAATTTTAGGAAGAAACTCAGGAAAAAACTTCGACCAAATGTAATGATATTTTCCTATAAATTTTGGGAGCACTCTCCCAAAGTTTCGTTTGAAAAAATTCCTTGCAGTACAAGATGGGGCTTCTCAGAAGCTTAAAAAGAATATTCTCTGGAGAAAACTTCTCCAAATTTCAGGAAGAAACTTACTTATATAGAAACTTGGACTTATACCAAGAAGAAATTTCTCAAAAAAATCAGGAGGACTTTCCAAAAGTTCCACAAGAAACTTCCCAACAGTTTTTTTTTGAACTACCCAGAAGTGTTTGAGAACTTGTCTGAGGTTCAGTTAGATATTTCTCAGAAAAACAGGGGGTTCTTCTCAGTAGCTCAAGCTGGAACTTCTCAAAAATTCAGGAATAAACTTGCTTAAAGTTTAGGAAAAAACTTCCCCAAAGTTCAAACGAGAACTTCTTAAAAGTTAAAAAAGAAACTTACAAAAAATTTAAGGAGGGTTTCCAAGAAGTTCTGGAGAAAAGTTTGTGACATTTTTTTTTTCGCAGATCAGGATGTTAAAACCGCTCTTTTTTTTTTTATTTATTTATTTGTCGTCAATCGAGTTTGTAGACCGTTTTGTTACATAGTTTATCTTATACGCTAAATTGTTTTAACTCTAAATTTGTTTTAATACAATGTAGTGTGCATTGGTATTTACCAATAGTATATGTAAAGACTTCCTAGTTATTACTGCGCGCGGAAATATTGTTTTAATTTTGTTTTGGACATTGTAAAATCAATACTATGGCAATGTTTATTGTAAATAGTCAACATTTGATTAATGGGTCCAAATTTTCCGTAGTTCGTACGATGGTAATTTGTTGCAAATAACTGTCGGTGCCTTCAATAACGTGTTGGTGTGTAGAAGTTTAGTTTTGATAATAGTTCCATCGAGTCAATTCTGTGTGAGACAATGTTGTTTATAAATGAAACCATCGCAAATTCTCGACGCTCTTTCAGTGTTTGAATGTTGATTAGCATACATCGAGCTTCATACGATGGTAAAGGAAATACTGTCCAACCTAACTTACGAAGTGCGTATAATAAAAACTGTTTTTGCACAGATTCTATTTTATTTTCATGTGTAATTGAAAATGGGGACCAAACTATGCTACAATATTCAAGTATTGATCTGACATAAGCCACGTACAGTGTTTTTATTGTGTATGGATCACGTGAAATTATAACAGAACCGTTTTATAAAGCCTAGCATATTACTGGCTCTGTTTATAATTGTGTTATAATGAACAGTAAACGAAAGTTTAGTGTCTAACATAATACCTAAGTCCCTGACTACATCACACCTTTCAACGTTCTGGTTTCCTAAAGTTATTACTAAATTAGGTATGTCTCGTTTTCTTGTAAATGTAATCAAGTTACATTTTTACATTTAGTTCTAGAAGGCTTTTGTTACACCATGTGTGGAATATTTGTATCTCATTTTTGAATATGTCACAGTCTTCGCCGTTTTTTATTTCTAAAAAATTTCATGTCGTCAGCATACATTAAAAATTTTAGTTTCTTAAGTAAAAAGATATGTCATTCACAAATAAAATAAAAAAAGCGGTCCTAAATGAGAACCTTGTGGTACTCCCGAACTAGCATGAGTAGAAGTCGATTTTCCCCGTTAAATCTAACAATTTGTTCACGGTTGGTCAAATATGATTCAAGCCATTTGATTAGTTTAGGTTGTATTCCCAACTTTTGTAATTTAAAAAGAAGCAAGGGTATGTCGACGCGGTCGAAAGCTTTGCTAAAATCCGTGTACAAAACTTCTACATGACTTCCGTTTTCCATTGCTTCAGAGAATAATTCACAAATTCGAGTAAATTAGTGGTTGCCGAACGGCCTTTGAAAAATCCGTGCTATGAGGTAGTTATTCTATTTTTTATTTGGTTAAATAGTTTTTCATTTATGATCGCCTCAAAAAGTTTTGGGATACAAGAAATAAGGGCTATACCACGATAATTGCTGACATCAGATTTTTACCAGATTTGAAAATAGGTACTAGGAATGACTTTTTCCATATTTTTGGAAGTCTCCCGATTCAGTGACATATTGAAAATCCAAAACAACAGAGCTGTAAGCTCAGTGGCCAAAGTTTTCATGAAAACAGGAGGGACTCCATCAGGTCCCGAACCTTTAGATACGTCCAAATTTTTTAATGCATCCAATATGTCATGCACATTGATTTTACTAATGCTAATGTCAGTTGGAAATTCAGGTTGAAAGCTAAAGTATTCACGATCGCGATCTGGTTCTGAATATGTTGTGTAGTTTTTGAAAAAAAGTTCGCAAATAAATTGCATATCTCTTCCGAGTTATTACCTTCACTATCATCAAGGTACATTTTAGACGGAAAATTGTCACTTTTCAGTTTGGTCTTGACATAGTTAAAGAGTTTTTGGACAGGATTTAATTTCTTGCTCAATTTTAAAATTATACTGCTCGAATGCTATACTCATCGCCAAATTGAGTCGATTGCAGATATCCACATAGTTTTCCATATTTTCTTGATTATTATTATTTCTATAGATTTTATGTGCCTTCTGTTTACGATTTTTAAGTTTCTTATTTCCTTGTTGAACCAAACCGGATTTTTGGAAGTAGTTTGACGCCTTCTTCTTTTGACCAGCACTTCTTCATGTATTATTTTAAACAGCTTTTTGTAGAATACCTCAGTAGCATTTTCCACATTTTCTTCAATCCTTAACACTGTTTGCCAATCAATATTATATGGTTTATTCCTAATGTTGTCATAATTTGCTGATTGATAATCAAATATTTCCTCGAATTCATTGTCTACAATTGTTTCATAGTTATGCACAACAGAGAATACTCGACTGCAGTGTGAAATGCTTCATTTCTCCATATTGGCGATAATGATTCATTTACATAAAGTCATCGTAAATGTTTGTCAACAGCAAGTCCGAATAGCAATTTTGCTGATTTTTAACATGGTTAATTTGATTTAGTCTAAATTTGCAATTTTGTCAAACAAAATTTAATGTTTCGTTTTCTCCAAAGACGGGGAGTAATATGTATTCGTTATCCATGTCTGGAATGAAGTCAATATTTCGTTGGTTAAAATCACCATAAATATGTAGTTTAACTTCTGGTGGTGAGCTAGACATAATTTCTTCAACAACACCGAAAAACTTATCGTATATGTCTTTACGGGCATTGTTGGGAGGAAAGTAAACCGAAAAAAAAATATGTGTTTCACCTGCGACTTGAGCTTTTGCCCACACGTGTTCAAATTCTTTAAATTTAGGTGTAACTATGATTTCAGAGTTGAAAATGTTTGAAACAGCGACTAGAACTCCACCTCCTGACTTCTTTTCCGACCATTGATAATTACGGTCATCACGATAGACATTAAATCTATTACCAGAGACCTCCGTGCTTCCTACACCTTCATCCCAGCTAGTTTCATTTGCAAGAATCACTGTGTAAGAACAACTTAAAATCTTTTCTGAATTTCGTTTATCTTAACAGCGCCTCTTATTCTATTAAAATTCTGACAATATACTAAGATTTCACACGCTGATTGTAAAATAACATTAGAATCGTTTAGTATTAAAACTATTTACCATTTCTGTTTGCTGTACTGGGTTCGTCAGAGTCTGAAAGAATGTCTGGATCCGTTACCTCCGCAGTAATTTCGTCGTCATATCCTTTGCCTAAGAGTTCGTCAGTTGCGTCGAAAACACGAATGCTGAATATGGCACTGCCTCACAAGCTGTCGAAGGGTCTGAAGAACATCCGGGAGAATTCCAGATGGGTTGCCTGGCGGGAGTAGATCGTGGTAATCCGTCATGCACCGAGTGAGGATTCAGAATTTCTCCTCTCTGGAACTGTGATTGGCCGGTGGGTAGCAGAAAAAGTAGGGGCGTCAAACGCGGAATGCTGTGGTGGTTTGGAAAATCTCTCCTTTGCTGTTGCAAGAAGTATTCTATCCGGTGGCAAAAAGCTGTTACCGCTGTGATCCCTTTGAAAGTTGCGTCGGTCATTGTTGTTGTTGATGTTGTTGGTAAAATTCCTATGGTTGCTGCTGTGATGGACATTCAAATATTTATTTCGTGCCTCTTTCCTACGCTTTCTTGCTTTTCAGCCTGCTTTTGCATGTTTAAACGACGCTGTTTCCGTTTATCGAAATCTGTCCAATCAGCTTTAAATACTCTTTCGTACCAAGCATGCGCCAGCCCTGATGGATCGATTATTTGAACTTCATTTATAGAATTTAGCTCATATTCTAAAGAATCCACCGATTCCGGAGAGCAGTTTACTACTTTTGATTCGATGGTCAATATGCTCGCTGATAAAGATTTCAGCTCATCCAATATATCTATTGCTAACGGTAATTGATTGATATTGATATTGCTACTGGATGATATGCTCTCTGTCAGTTCACTGACATGTTTAATTTCGCCATTCAAAAATTTCAAGTCCTCGGCTATACCCGACGTTATTGATTTCATTGACGTGGATATGTTTTCTTTCGATGACTTCTCGCGTAACTTTTCAAAAGGTCCTATGTAACAAATGTAAACAAATTGAATTCATTAATGCACACTATTGCTATTGCACTTATCAACATTATGTTAAAACACGCATTTTGATATGTTTCCATAACATTAAGAAAATTGAAAATCAACAAAACGTCCGATGTCTGATTTCGCAATAGCGATGCTCTACTGTTTGATAAGACGTATCAGTTTACCTGTTGCGCTAAACGTCTGAAGTGTCAGAACAAACATAACAAAGCAACTCTGTACTTCGGTCGTTCGATTGAAGAAAGCAAAAAATACCGTTCGAACAATGTCGGAAGGAATGAATAATTCGGCGTTCGATTTGCTCCTTGGTAAGTGCATTAGTTCCTTAAAATAAGGTTATAAAAATCAAAATATATCTTAATTATTGATCGTTTCTTGCAGCCGCAGCCACAACAGTTTTTACATCACGTCCGGATCAAGCATCAGCAGCACAGTTTGAGGAAGTTGCTGTATGTGGTAGCCAGCAAAGTTGCGTTGTCGCCAATGCTGGTTCAGATCCTTCGCGGGATCCTCTACAAGATGACAGCATCGAGGAAGTGTATTTAGAGCAAACACTAAAAGTGGAAACCCCGAAAGATCTGACCAAAGACGGCTCTCTGCGGTCTGCCGAATGTTCAGGATGTAACCTTCCGAAACTTCGCATCCCGGACGCACAAGAAAGAGGCGCAAACATTTTCTATTATTCAGGAAATACGAGCGCTGCCCAATCAAGATCATTGAGAAACATATCGGTGGAATCGATGGCATCTACATCAAGGCAACTTGATAATTTCGCATCACGACCTAGTCGTGCTCATGCACCGATCAACAGAGGTTCGATCATGCTGGAAAATGGTACTTTAAAACATCCATATCTAAATGAAATTATCATAACACATCTGTTACTTTTCAGTTGGCCATAATACGTTCCGGGAGCGTTCACCGTTGGTTACAAATCAGAACATACAGTATGATTCGAATCATAACTATTCGGTTGGTTCGAATGTGATTAATAGAGAAATTTCCGGACGGCGACAAGTTCAACTGAAAGGTATTTTAGAGCAATCTTATATTAATAATTCTGGTTTATTAATTTAGTTCCAATTTGCTTTTGCTATCTAGCTGGCTATGTAAATCCAAATTCTCGAAGTCAATATGGAGGACCTTGGGCAAACCTGACCTACTCAGGAACTGGTCGGGAGACTTTAAGGGATATTTCAAATTTTTCCACCATGCCCGAACCAAGGAAACAACCTTCACTAAGAGATAGCACTGGTAAGTTATAGGTATATACATTACTTTGAAATTACTATAACATTTATTATTCATTTATTTAATTTTGTAGATTCCTTCTTTGGAGATCAGTGGAATGAGACTCCATCTTTCCAACGCTGTCAAACTTCCATTCCGCTTAGCCATGCTTCTTTTGCCCTGAACCTCTCGATGGACGAAAACTCAGACAATGACGCACCATTGAATTTGGTCGTTACTAAGTCGCCCACTATTGAGCCTGCCGGTCAGAAATTTATGATACTCGATCTGCGAACGCAAAATACTGGTGCATCAACATTTCAAATGCCGCCAAATGAGATCCGAGGTGCTCAACAAAGTTCAATGCATCAAACACGACAGAACCGTCCGATAATGAATGTCGAAGTAGATGAAGTAACATTGTCTACGCCTTGTTCAAAATCTCAAGCTGAAGATGTGGACGATGATGATGTTGGAGATGATTACACAGCAGATGACATGGATCCAGATTGGTTACCCGACGGTGATGCGACGTTGCTGAATGAGCTATCAATCTATGAATATTTTGAAAAGTTCAAGAATGACATTTTTTCTGATCACGATACGGATGCTTCATCTGCCGCTGAAGACCAAGAAACGGAGCGTAGAAGTAATACACAAACAAAGGAAAACTCTCAACCAAAGAAAAGCAAATTTAGTTTGCGGAGAAGGAACAAAGATCTCAAGGAAAGAGGGACTGGCATACGAAAGAGTTGACGGAACAGTTGTCGCAGCAAGACGAGTGAAGCCGCCGTGTAATTGCAGGATGCGGTGTTATGACAAATTTTCTGAACCCATCCGAACCGAGTTATTATCAAAAATATTAGAGCTATCTCAATCAGGACAAAACCAGTTTTTATCCAACCATATTACCGTAATTGACACGGTTCGTCCGAAGGTAAGAATATCAAATAAATAATCACTTTTATTCTGATTTACGTTCAAATCCAATTGTCAAACGAGTCCGTCGCCTAATTGAATTTGCTGGCGTATATAAGAATACGTATTATGTATTTGTGTGCCTTAGGTGGCATGTATAGAAGAGTTTTAGGTTTATGTAAATTTCTTATATTAAAATTTACATTATTTCATTTCTTTATGTATAGGTTTTCATGTCACGGCGTACTCGAACTAGGATCTATAGGCTGCCGGTCGTTGGAGGTCCGGTCAAGGTTTGCAAAACTATGTTTTTGTCAACGTTTGACCTCAAGGAACGAAAAGTTCGTGTTCTTGCCGATAAGCTGGTTTTGGGTGCAGGAATAGCTAAGGACGACATGCGAAAACAAAACCACTCGAGAAAGAAAATTAGCTCCTGAGCACGCTGAGTACATACTCAACCACATCAAATCATTCCCAGCTGAGGAAAGTCACTACAGTCGAGAAAAATCGTCTAAGTTGTACTTATCCTCCGATTTAACAATCATGCAAATGTACGAGCTGTATCAGGATAAGTGTGGTGCGGACAACATTATTCCTGTGCACTATAATACATACAGACTTGCATTTAAATCGCTCGGACTCACATTTAGAAGCCGAAAGTTGATACTTGCAACACATGTGACGTGTTCAAAGTCCAGTTAAAGGAGATAAAAAACCTCGCGGAACGTGAAGAGGTTCTAGCCAAAAGGCAGTCGCATCAGCACGAAGCAAATGAAGTGTATACAGAAAAGAAGAAAGACAGAAAGCGAGCGGACGAGGATATTTCAGTACGAACGATTTCTGTTGACCTTCAAAAGCAACTGGCGACACCGTACTTAACCTGCGGCCGTGCTTTTACAGTCGCCAGTTGTACACTTACAACTTGACCATCTTTGAAACGCAGCTTGGATCAAATTGTCCTATTTGTTTCATATGGGATGAAACTCGCGCCAAAAGGGGCTCGCGTGAAATTGCCTCATGCTTGTGGGCATACCTGCAAGCATTGCCCTCTTGCGTTGAGGAGATAATTATGTACAGCGATCGATGCGCTGGCCAAAATAATAACCGTATAATTCTTTTTTGATGGCATATTTCGTTGAAATGATGGCGAATGCTGAAGGAGATTATCCGTGACTCATAAGTTCATGGTAAGCGGGCATAGCCATATGGAATGTGATTCAATCCACTCGGCCATAGAACGGGCGAAGAAGAAAACGCAAACGAATATCGAGATACCACGTGATTGGAGTCTGTTCATATCGTCGATAAAACGATCCTCACCAATTGTGGTGAAGGACATGGCACAGAAACAGTTTCTGAATTGGCTTGTTTTGAACAAACGGTATACATTGCCCAAAACAACAACGGACAATGAGCCGTTCAAATTCAAAGAAGCGATGGTTTTCTTCTGTTCTACGGAGAACCCTGGAACCGTAGCGTTCAAGAAGCATGTCGGCGATGAAAACGCAAAAGAGATTTACCTTTTAACGACAAAATCCGTTTTATTAGAGGACCTTCAGCTAGAGCCCATACTATCAGCCCCCATCCAACTACCAACGGCAAAGTTGAAGATCTGCGTCGATTACTACCATACGTAACACAAAAGTGGTATTATGAGGCATTTCTAAAAACTCTACCACCACCTGGACGAGGCAGAAAATCTAAAGTAGCAGAAACGATAGGATTTGAAGATGATATGGACTTGGAGAACGAGGACGATTAAGAAGGATGAAGAGCATGGGTGAAAAGGATAAAAACGAAGAACGAAACAGAGTTAAAGATGAAGAACGAGGAATGAGAAAAGCAATGTATTATGAAATATGGAAAGCGGAAACAAAGATAAATGATGATGGAAGAGGAAATGAAGGATGAAAAAGGATGAATGGTGAAAAAGAATGGCGAATAAGAGAATCAAGGATGAAGAATAAGACAATGGTAAAGATTGAACGAAGATAAAAAAATGAAGGAAACAAAAAACTAATTTAATTGAATCTTTTGTTACACGCATCATTGTAATTTGTAAAAATTAAAACATAAATAAAAATATATCGTAGGGACATTATTTGACTATGCATTATTGCCTATTTCATTAGATATATAACACGACGAAACCGTCGCTACATGTATTTTCATGGCTAAACTTTCTATGACGTTGTTTAAGTGCACTTCCCAAAGAATTAACCCAAATTTAACGTTAATATCAACTTTTATTCTGTGAACTTTCACTATCACACATTTCATTATGACCCAGTGCAGTAGTTCTTTATAGTCGAATTTATGGATAAATGCCAGAAACTTCTTATTTTAACAATCATGTATTTGCGGTCTGTGGCACTGCCTACCAAGACGTTAACCACATTGTGTGGCAATGTCCTGAATACAAATTTGCCAGATCTGATCTACGAGAAGGCACGTAGAAAGAATAGGATTGTTTTCACCGGGAAGCAAATGCGTGTGAAAGAGAAAGCAATCTCTATTGCTATGTGTTATAATGTGTTATAATGTTATAAATGATAATAAAAATTGAAATGACCTATGTAGCTATAATTGGAATAAAATGTCCTATGTGGCACGACCAATGTACAGTTCGGTTAAGCAAAATGTCCTATCTAACATTTTTGATGTTTTCGTTGTTATTTTAACATAAAATGCTACAAAGACCATTACTGTAGCAAATTCAACAACAATGCATGCCCTCAAAAGTAATTGAATGGGTAAAACTTGATCCAGTTTGAAACATTTTCAAAAAATATTTTCATATTCTTCAACCTCGTTTTCTC